>JAVSBU010337688.1:0-10821 GCA_033118015.1 Loricariichthys derbyi | reverse complement strand
CTCAAAATTTGAGGTGCGGAAATGATTCACCCTTGCGGATTATACGGACATTTGCGGATGAATGAACTTCTGAAGTATGTCAACGCCGTATCCGTAACGTAACCGTATCGCGTTAATCCCGTTTTTTTGCCCGCAAGTCGGCAGCAACGCATACTTTTCGGCACTGTGACAGCACCTTTAGTTTCTAAGGTTTATTACATTAATCACAAAGCTAATTTACAAAAGAGTAATGACAGTGGTCAAGTCATTGGATTACTGATCAAGCAGACAGTTTTGAGTCTCTTAACTCACTATCCTTGGATTGGAGCTGCAAGTCTGCTGAATGTTGTAAATGTAAATTCACTTTCCATTGGAATCACGGAGATCGTTATTGGTCATTTCTGCACTTTACCTCTAAATTTGGCTCTTTATCATAGAAGAATTTCTCTTTATAATTTATCTAATCTCATCACATCTGTCCATATATGTCTTCTGCTTTTGTCCTATTACCCTTTTCCTTAAGTGGAGGTAATAATCTGGGAAAGAACTGGGTTAAATCAAGCCCTAAATGGCGCTGTCAGTTAGAACAGCTTAGCAAATGTTCAGCTATTATTAAAAATCCTGTTAAAATACAAAGAGCAGCTTCATACTGATTTTCTCACAGAAGCAAAAGCACAGACAAGCTTTGCCTGAACAAAGTGTTCCTAGACAGAGTCGGTGCTTATAATTTAACGAATTAGCAGCAGCAGCAGTTCCAGGCCGACAGAAGCCTTACGGGGACTTGCTAACTCTGGCCTCGGGAAACACACCCTATCCATCTACGTGTCCTTGGGCTGTGGGGTTCATACATTGAATGCAGCGTGTGCAGTGCCGAGTTCCCTCACAAATCCCTCAGTGGGGTATAAATAAATAATCAAATACACAGCGAGCTGCAGGGGAGCATCTGATCTGAATCCTTCCAGGATTCCTTCCACAACTGATAAAATATTGAACCTGACATGGCAAAATGCGTTATTCCCAGCCCAAAGAAGGTGGACACCCATTCATACATGCTTTTGCTTTCAGCTAGGTTTTAATAATGCACATTCGCTTCCAGCTGGAACATCAACGAGGTCAATGCTGCACTGATGCTGGGGGTAAGGACTGTTGTCTGCAGATCCAGTTCATCACACAGCTATGTCCTACATACCAGAGTCCTAATGGACTATAGGCAACAGAACTTGTAAGGTTCCCGATGATTTCCGACTCAACCGTACACAGATTTGTTAGATTCACAGTATCAGCTGCATATTTATTATTACGTTTATATAATTTTAGCAGACGCCCTTATCCAGAGCGACTTACAATGATAAGTTCTCACAATCCAAGCAATTGTTGGTTAAGTGCCTTGGTCAAGGACCCAATAGTGGTAACTTGGCAGGGGTAGGATTTAAATTCATGGACCTTCTGTTCCATAATACTATAATACACTATAATACCCTATTATTAGTGTATTATTTTCTCATTTTGTCCTCAAGTCGTCTTTGCTCTTTGGGTTCTGGAGGCCGAGGAAAGCTTTATGAGCATGTTTTGGAATGATCTAGTTTAGTTAATTAAGCTAGAGCTAATTAACTAAGAACATGATTGTTTGAATCATAAACTTTCTGAATAAAACTACAAATAATGTACATTATTACTTTAGCCAGAACCTCTTTGTCTATTGAAATTCTACTTGGGTGACACTGAAACAAACAATTCGTTTGCACAATCTCATCTCCAAACAGAATATAAATTTGGTACGTGGAGTGAAATCTGCGTGTGCTTTGTAAGACTTTGCCCGCTGTAATTACACCGGGGTCTTTGGCGTAAAGGAAACATTTTAGCGTGAAGAAGAATTTTCTGTGCAGCTCTTGAAGCTCTCGGCTGGTGTTTAATGAAGAACCGGACAGCTTTGGGTTCAAGGTCAGTTTGGATAAAACCAATTAACGCATGCAAATGAGTGTAAATCTTTCCTTAGTAAAAGTTTCACTCTGGACCGGGTATGTCGACCACGTGAGGTGGAAAAGATTTTGTTAATTTCGTTCATAAAAAGACTTTAGAGGATTTTATAATTAGCCGTTACAGTTGTACTGGTGCGGAAGATAAGGAGACGAGCACAACAAGGTGAATGCGGCGGGAGCGCAAAACATTTGACTCATTAGCAGCGCTATTATCATCTCAATGCTCCAGATACTCAAAGCAGCAGCTACAGAGTGCAGGCTGAATTTTTAAAAGGTCACACTGGGTACAGCATGTTGTTAATGAGCTTTAACGAGTTGAAACACTCCTTTCAAACAAATAATCCTTTAATGCATCACCTGCGGATCCGACATAAGGGCGTGTTTGAAACCGGTCCTTAACGCCCGGGTTTGTTTGCTTTTGCTTGATTGTTTTATTCAACGTCACATCAGCATCCACGGCTGCAACAGGAGCAAAGTAACATCGAATCTAATCAGTCATGTTTACAGAGCAGCCAATTAACCTAACACATGTCTTTGGAATGTGGGAGGAAACTTTAAAGCCTGGAGTAAACCCACTCGACTCAGTATCGAACTGGAGATCTCTAGAACTGTGGGGCAACAGTGTATTATGCAATATCAATCCATCCTGTTTTGGATTTGTACCTCGACCCTGCCCAGGATGATACAGAACTGTAACGGGCCCTGCTGCTGCCTATAATGGAGGCAGGTTTTAACAGGGCCCGGGATCGTGTCTGCGCTGCGTTTGTTGTGTTGTGTGTTGTTGTGTGTGTCATCTAGGGGAGCAGCGTGACAGCATGCCAAATTTCTCAACAGCTGCACTCAGCTCTTTAAAAGGCGGAAGCTAGATCAGAGGGGCGAGCCGGCATTAACATTGTTATGAGCGCAGGTTGCATGCTGCCGCCCACTCCGATCTCTGGGCTGAGTGCTTGTGGCATGCAGCAGTGGGACTAGTGACGCACTAACGGAACCTCTCCTTTTCCTTTGCAGATTTGCTTTCTGCAGACACGAGGCACATCCGAGCTGTTGTGTTTCCCAACCATTTTGCAGCACCACAGCAAGTTTTCATTCCACCCGTTTTGCGGTGCCGCACTCGCTATGTGGGGAATAGTGGGGTGGGCACACCAGCCTCCCGTTTTGTTGCATTGATAGAGTTAAAGGTGAAGGTTCCGCCATTCCTTTGTAGAGGGAGGGCAGAGTAGAACCAGGAGGCTCGAGGTACGACAGGGAGTAGGCACTAGCGTAGGGACGGCTTTACCCTCGGCACCATACGCCCCCCCTCTGATCCTGTCCTGGACCCATGGTCATCCGGCACCATGATCTGGTGGAATGGATCCAGACAGCAGTGGCCAGAGAGATGCCCCCGATGTGGCCGCCAGGCACCATGAGCCAACTTAAAGGGTCCACGAGGCAGGCACCCCAGCAAGAGAGGTAACCCGCAGGGTGGGGCACCACCCCAGGGGGCTCTCCCTTTGCCCCCTGCCGTACCTCTCCCATTTGTCCCTACCTGGCCGATCGGCAGGGCCCGCTGACTGCCATTGGATGTGTCCTCATCGTCTTGTGCATCCTAGCTCCTGCCAATTCTAGGGGTTAGCCAGTAGGGCTCTTTTTGGTTTTGTTTTTATTAGTTCTTTAGTGTTTTGTTTCTGCTTCTTTAAGTTGCCTTTATGAGTTAATGAATCTGACTTTATTCTTGAAGCTGTCTGCATGTGGGTCCTCTTTGGTACATCTCACCCCCACACTCATAACAAGAACGCTTTGCTTTACTTTTATTCCCAAAATTGCAAGCGTCGTTCTGCAGCCATCCCAAAAATACAAGGTTCCATCGGTTGGTCCTCCCTCATCACTGTGTATTTTGTTCTCACTTGTGTATTGCTCTGCGCTAATTCATACGCGTGTTTGTACTGCTCTGTTTGCAAAGTCTTTCCAAACTCTCTGGATCTCGGAGCGTTCCCCCCTGGGTCTCGTTTTCTCGTTCCTACCCTGCTGTGATTCATGTTTGATCTTTATAATGCCTGCTACGTGAAGGATTTTTGAACTGCATTCCAAAGAGGTCGAACAAAACCTGAACAAAATCACACAAGCTCCCGTCTTTCTGAACTTCTGTGTTCATACAGGATGATTCTGGGATTAGTCGGGGATAAGATGCTCATAATGTACAATTGTGAAGTTCTGACACCTAGCAAAAATGTCATTAAGTTTGTCCCCTGCCAAGCCTGTACTGACATCATCAAACCCTTCATCTTCATTCACTGTAAGCAAGTAAGAGTTGGCCATCACGTTGTTCACACACACTCTTTACACAGCGTGTTGTGTGAGCCGAGATCTTTATCTGGCATCACGCTTGACTTCATGTGTCATCTGCTGCCCTCTCTCTCTCGCTTTACAGAACACACTCCTTAGAGGGTTACCCCCCATTCTCCAGCACTGATGAAATTCCTGCGTGACATATCTAGAATGAGGAAACGTTCCTTCATGCACCTCTATCAGATAATGGGATCTCCACTTATTTACTCGGAGGTCCCGAGGTGCACCGAAAGAGCGCCCGTTTTGAGCTAAGCAGAACGTTCCAGCCGATTCTTTCTGAGCGAAACTTGGCTTAATTCGTTACGTGCTGCTTTTTAAGTCTGAGGAGCTGCCCCAAAGGGATGGAGCGAAAGAGATGGGCTTGTTATGGAGTGTCAAGATGAAGAAGAGTTCGACTCATCCTGTTAAAAGATATTCGCTCTAGGCGATGAATGATCCAGAAAAAAATAATAGCGCTTTATAGTGGAGCTTCAGTTCACTTTCTGCTTTAATGCAATTTAGTCTGTTTATTTGCTTGGAGAAGTATTTACATGGGATAAAAATGCACATTGATTTGTTTAAATGGTGATAATTCGTACTGGGGAATCTCAACAAAACCTATTGGGCATATACAAATTGGAAAGTGAATATTTGGGCATTGGACACTTCCATTATTTCCCAATGGGATGTCTATAACATGTCAACCTGCACCTGCCTTTAACCCAAAAGCTCGAGCTGTCACTTGATGCTCATTGCTATATCTTGGTAGAGGAATGGCTGGTACGGTGTGACAGGTCAGTGTTTGTCTTTGTACAGCACTGGCGTCTTGCTTGCAACGTATAGGCACCAGAGCCCTAAATAATTCCTTTTAACTGGTTATTGATTTGGATAATGAGTTTGGATGTTGCACCATACAGTGAGAATTTTGATGGTGGGATTCAGACATAACCAATAGGCTGTAATAACTGTCAGGTCGGTAGAAGTGAAATAAACTATAAACTTTACAATCTTTTCTAATAATAAACCAAAGTGAGTCAGGTTTAGGTTTGAATACAAAGTGTTTCATGCTCATTAAGTTCAATTCCTGGCCTATAAATCAAATATCACAAACGTTTAACACATGAGCAACTCTGCTTTTTCTCTCACCACGCACCACTAACTCTGTCACGGCACATCAAGTGTTACATACATGTTCAATTTTTGCGCTCCAGCTCCTAATAGTCATCACAGTTATCTCTCTTGACCCTTAGCTAAATGAGTCTAGATTGTCTTGTGCTTGGATTACAGGGCAGAACATTGATTCTGTGTTTAATGAGAAACAAAATGGCGTCAGTGATGTCTATTAAAATCTTGAGGGGAAACATAAATGAGAAAAATACACTCAGCAAAGCTGCGAAATTTTACATCGATTAACAACGACTCGAGGGGAAATACATTAAAGTGCACTCTACAGCATTTCCCAATTTAACAGTGATACATGATCTGACACCCTTTTATGAAATTAAAATATGTTTGAAACACTCCCAGTAACTGATGCCATAAATTTCATGTACAACTTACTCATGCACAAAAATCTGAGGAAGTCTAGAAGATTCATATTTTTAGCTAAACACTTATTTTTGCCTTAGCCTATCAGCGAAAGATTTTTTAACCGTTTTAACCTGGTCAGGATCAAAGCGACGGTCCAGATCCCATTATTCACAGGGTCAAAACAGGTCAAATAAAGATTAAATCAAACCATATACTTGCAGGTGTGCACAATTTAATGATCATATTACTCTCCCTGAAACAGGAAGCTGACTGAAGGGGACGCTGACCAGATGCCACCGTAATCACATAGTCTTTTTAGGCTAATGTACTGCAAAAGACACTTTTCAACTTTAATTACAATAGGACAGCCGAGTTAACCAGTGTCTAGCAACAATGAGCATTTAACTCCCGCCTCTGCTTCTGGATCTGCGGTGTTTTATTAATGCTGTTTACGCAATCCATAGGTGGTTGTCCTCTGTACAGAACCACTAACTATTAGGCGAGACCAGTGATCTGGTGCAGAAAAAGCAAAACGCGCTGCATTTTAATAATATTCTGCCAGATCTAACGAATTGACAGCACATAAATAAGCAACAAACACAGGAATGTGGTATAATTATGTAACGGGTCCTGCTGCTTTTGTTCATGGAAGCAGCCTTCTTCCATGGCTCGTAAGGGCAGCTGCACCGCGTTTGCTGAGGCTTTTATTGCTATCTAGTGGCACAGCGCTGTTGCACGTCTAATTGGTTACAGCTGGACTTAAGCGTTTAAAAGCCAGAAGAGAGGTCATAGCGGCGAGCGGCATTAGCGTGTGTTGTGAGCAGGATCGCACGTTGCTACCGCTCCGATCTCGCTTTCCAGTGCGTGCGTGGCATGCAGCAGCGGAGCTAGAGGTGCACTATTAGCATCTCTTCTCTTTTTGTTGAAGATCTTTTCTGCTGACGTGAGGCACGTCCGTGCTGGTGTGCTCTTTCCACCTGTTTTGTGGCACTGTGTGGGTTTACGTTTTCCACCCGTTTTGTGGTGGAATATTGGTGGAAGAGGGGAATAGCAAGGTGTGCACACCAGCCTCCCCGCTAAGGCGCCATAGAGGGAGTTAGGGACGAAGGTATCTCCCTCACTTCGTAGAGGAAGGGCAGAGTAAAGCCAGGAGGCTCAAGGTAAGCCTAAGCCAGGTTCTAGGCTGTTAGTGTAGGGACTGGGACCCTCTGCACCGTACGCACCCCTCCGGTCCCAACCTGGATCCAGGGCACGAGGTAAGCCGGCATGAGGGGCTGTCCCTACACGACCTGTCTTACCTCCCCCCTTCGTCCCTACCTGGCCAATTGGCAGGGCCCGGTGACAGCCATCGGGCGTGTCCTCGTCATCCAGTGTGTCCTAGCTTCTGCCGATCCAGGGGTTGGCCGGTAAGGCATTTTTATTTTGGTCACTTTTCAGTTCCTTAGCTTTTGGTTTGGTTATCTTTTGGTTCTTTTTTGTTATGAGCTAATAAATCTACCAGTGTTTTTGAAGCTGTCCTGCGTGTGGGTCCTCGTTGTTACATCTTGCCCCCAACTCATGACAAATTATTAAGGAAAATACAGTAAACCCCCTATAATCGTGGAGGTTAGGGACCAGAACCTAGCGTGAATAGTGCGAATCCATGAATACTTGTGCCACTTTGAGTCTGGAGTTAAAAGACAGATTTCTATTATATTTATTATAATTTTAAGACCGTGGCCCTTAAAGTGAACAGATGTGGATTTTTTGGACGTTAAACTGACCTTACTTGTGCCAAACAAAGAAGTAAACACGGTCATGCACACAGTCACAGTATAACATGCTATAGATATAAAAGCTCTAGGCAGCACCACTAGTCCATCCACAGTAAGGTCATTAAAACAAAATTCCCCCAAATTTTTCTTTCACTGCTGGATTGTAGCAGTTCAGCTGAGGGCTACGCGTCTCTAACAAGGTCAGACCTCACCCCACATCATCCATCTCTCTCGGACCCAGAGTGAATTACCATAATATGAACAACAGAGCAAGTTAGGGTCTCAGATCATGAATATATCTCCAGCACCAGTTATCAAGTCCATCTGAGATACGCAGAGGCAAGAGCGCAACGCATTTAATTAATTTACATCGTAGAACATTTTGTACAGTTTCTGCTCGCAGTAGCAAATCGACACGAGAAACAATCAAATACGCAGCAGGTGCCCGACATCGCACCGACACACTCCTATACACACCGGAGGAGACGAGCTGCTGACCTTCTCGAGTGTGCTTTCGATGCGAGACCTAAACGAGATGCTTATTACGCAAATAACAACACACCTTGTGTGTCAGAGAATTATTAGCCTTAATACAAACATCAGGGCGATAAAAGATGAAACGTGCAAAGGCGTACACATTAGGATTTGTGCAAGCACATGCACACAAAGCCCAAAGTAGAGCGATGACGAATCGATTATGTTGAACGCAGGCTTCATCTTCCTTGCATATAAAAACAGCTCAATCATACATGGCTGATCAGAAAAGGTCAAACACGCATGATAAATAGCAGCACATCCTTCATACTGGCTTTAATAAAACTATATTTCTCCCATACAAGCAGTAGATCTGGCACATGTTTTATTCTGGATGCCCTTCCTGACACAGCCCAGCCCATTAATCTTGCCTTGAAACCAGGACTTGGAGTGCCCCCGAAATGGCTGAGGTTTAACACACTAGACGACCTTCATGTGGCATCCAGCTTCATGTGAACCCAGCTTCCCTGATCCTGCTGTTTCCAGCAGCTGGCACTGCCCACTGAGCCACCTGATCTAATTGGACAGACTGGATCGGGTATTACAGTGAACATGAAAGTAGGGGTGAAAAAATCAGATCTCACTCTTTTAAAGCTGGATCCATGATATTATCATGATTTTTTTTTTCTTATGTTGGTTTTTAAGGCTACTTTTAAATACACATCAAAGCTTTGTATTTAAAATAAAATCAGATTTTAGTTATAAAGTTGAGAATCACAAGCAGGAATAAGGAGTTGAGTTTTTAGATTGTTAATCACATGTTAAAGCAGTTATTAAATGTGACTCACCAGGCTGTGTTAAACTCCACGTGAGCGTCGAAGAAGCCGACGACGGGAGCGGTCGCAGCGTTCCAGCCGTGAATGCGAGCGCGGATCAGGCCCTCCCGCTTCGAATTCCTGACGATCTTCACTAATCCTGGATAGCGTTTGTTCACGTACTGATCCAGGTTGAACTTGAGCTCCACTGAGGCAGAAAGCAGAGCAGACAGAAGGAGGAGTCAAAGTGGAAACATACAGGGTGTGAAACTGCAGCAAAGCACAACTGCAGTCAAAACGGATAAGAATAATATTGGTGGTAAGAGCCAGCTGCTGGAAATGGCAATTCCTGAGGAGCTATGGAGTTTGTAACGTGAAGGCCCTCTGCCTGAACCCAGTCAGTTCTGGGTAGGGCTTTATACCCTCTCTTATTACCCAGACCAGAATAAGAGGGGGTGAAATAAAACATTTTGCTGTTTGTTTGTTTTTTTGTCCACACTTAATCCTGGACAGGGTCTATTTCGGCCTATCCCGCTATTCAAAAGCCCCAGACAGAGGTCACTGCTGCAGCACCAGGGGATATCGACCTGTCTGGACTCCCTCAGACGCTCCCAATTATGAGTCTGTGTGATGCAAAACTTGGTGAGTAAGCACAGCCGGGACTAGTAGTAATAATACGAACAATAAAATATAAATCATGTTAAATGTCAAGGCATAGAGGTGTCATAAACTACATAATATCACTGAGCTAAATGAGGGAATAAGGAGCACATGACATGATGGGAGTGATGAACGCCAGAAAACGAAGTGAGGAAAATCAGTGGTTGCGATGTTGTTTGTTTTACACTTTCAATACATTAGTCAATAAATTATATGAGATATTCAACACTTTTCTAAAATAAGCTTTGTCTTATTGATTTTGCCCACCTTAAAGTTAACATAAGTATTTTAAGCTTGTTTAAGGTAGGCTACGCTATGCTATATACAGTATATATTAAACTTATTGGTTTACAATTCAGTACAATGGGTTTAGCAGAACGTAGGTCTGTCATGATATGTGGACTTTAGGACCTAAGCGCAGGGGGTGAACGATAGAGGGCGCAGAGGCGTGGCGGTTAGGAACGAAGGCTCCGGTAGGGCCTGCTGACCCTACACTACCTAAGGGCCCTAGCAAGTTACCTCGGCCCTCCTGGTGCCTACTCCACCTGCCCCCTTGGTGGGTGAGGTGGTACCTGTGACCCTGAGGATGACTCCCACCGAAGGCACCAAAGGGCAAACCTACACGTGGACGGACAGTGCAGTTAGGACCTGTCTGAGAACTAAGTGGGGAAAAGGCGAGATAACTAAGGTAACAGGGCCAATGCCTGAGCGCAACGAAAACGGTAACACAAACCTCCCTGAAGGGGGACATAAATGTAAACCAAGGGGAAACAGGGATGTCCCTGCTTTGAATGTCAGGGAATTCTGTGACGTAGCCAGGAGGCGGCGAAGGCACCGTTCAAACTGAGCGCAGCGAACGCACTATTAACTAAGGAAAAAGAAAGTGCTTTAACTGAGCGCAGCGGGCGCACTAATAAATAAGGGAACCAAACGGGTCTATAAATGAGTGCAGTGAACGCGATATTAACTGAGGGAAGAGGACACGCTTTTAAATGAGCACAGCGAGCGCGCTACTAAATAGGCACAGCAAAAACGCTGATAACTAAGGAAAGAGAAAGCGCTGCTGGTGAGGGTACCATTCAAACTGAGCACAACGAACACGCTATAGGGTTGAGTCCGAATGACGTCACGACTGACGCGGAAATTTCGTACAGAAGCTTCAGCGTGGCTACTGCTATACGCTCTGCTCTGTAGGCGTGGAAACAAATGGCCAAACTTTTCGTCTGCGCATGCGCAGATCCGTGAAATAGCTCATCTCTACAGTAGCTCAACTCTACAGAACACGCGCATTTATCATCACTCTCTGTGAAAACATATTCCAGCGGC
>JAVSBU010337679.1:0-10823 GCA_033118015.1 Loricariichthys derbyi | reverse complement strand
AAATATGCTAATGTAAAATGGAAATGTGCGAATAATTAAGAACATAATCACTGATGTGTGGTGAAGGAATGGCGGCCATTGCGTCCTCAGAACGCAAGCAAGGTCAAAATGTGAGTGCGGACATTTGTGGATCATGCGGATGATGCGAACATGTGCAGACGTAAAAAGGATGTACTAACATATGAATTACGAAGACACAGAATGTATCGCGAATATCCAATTGTTTCCTGCCGCAAGTCATTCGCACAGGCACATTTTGGCACTGTGACAGCACTCACATTCAGTGGCAGCAGCAGGCTGCTTTTACAGTCCGCAATTCATTCGCGGGACGTCCCGCTTTGTTCGCAACGCATGCACAATTCAAATGCAACTCATCCGATCTTGTTTTGACTCGTCCGGAGTAGATACCGTTACGGAGGACTGTGGAAAATCCACATTTTTATTCGCAGCTCGTTTGCAAATGGCACTGTGACAGGGCCTTTATTGAGAAAAACTATCTGGTGTTATGTAAAAAGTATGTGAAAAGTTTGAAGCATGTTGGATTTGCTTTTGTTGTTGGACTCTTTCTTTAAAATGTTTGGATTTCTGATTATAGGAAAAATATTTTCATGTTAAAATGCATTTATTTTATAGTAAAGCCCTGTAGAAACCTAAAATGTATGTTATTATGATAGGAAGGAATTGGAAGGTGCAGGTAGAGGCAAAATGCCTTTCAGGCATCCCATCTGTTCCAGCTACCTCCCACAGACTTTTTTTTTTATTTGATTTTATGGCACTGTGGTAGCCTAGTGGTTAAGATACTGGACTATGCACAATAAGGTACATGTTTCAAACCTCTCCTTTGAAAAGCTGCCATTGTTGGGTCCTTGAGCAAGCGCCTTAACCCACAATTGCTTGGATTATAAGATTGTTTCAATTGCAAATCTTGAGTACAAAATTTCGTTCCACCCCATGTACTACATGTGATGTGAATGACAATAAAGTCTCCTTGATCCTTGATATCAGAAAAACTAATGGCAATGATGAGTCAAGCAGATGACCTAGATAAAAAAATCGCTTTCTTGAGAGTGCCTGAGATATCTCTAGCATTTCTGTTAACAAGCAGTGGAAGATCTATTTTTGAATCAGCTTGGCACAAATGGGTTTTTGTAATTCACATATTTTTGTCAGGAAAATCTTCAAGCCTTCTTATATTGTGATATAACATTTTTGTCGCCCACTATGACCTGAAACCAGCACACCTACTCACACACTTTCCTACGCAAGATGTCAGCCCACTGCACTGGGCCTGAAACAGGAGGATTCGAAGAGAAGACAGAAATAGCTGGGATTTGGAACTGCTAGCGGTTGGGAAATGCAGAAGAAACAGAGTAAGAGACAAGATACAGCAGAGAGAAAGAGAGAGAGAGAGGAACTGTGTGACAGATGGACCTGACCTCCGCTGTGTTTTGGACTGGCAGTCAGCGGAATGACGACTGTCAATGTAGTATTACAGACCATTATCTTCTTTCTAACTGTCTCTAAGGGAATGTCCCATAATCCATCCAAACCTGGAACAGGTGAATCTAAGAGGAAGCTGCATGGACATGGTGAAGACTGAGATAACAATGAGTGTGTTTACATCTGGTAACTGCAGGAAATAATAAGTCAGTAATCTGATTAACGTGTGTACATGCACTGGAGAAATCAGATAATGGGAAAACTCTGGGTTTACACGACTTAAGCAATATTCGGATTTCTACTTTGCAACCAGCCAATAAGTCTAAATATGAAATTTAGACTTCAAAACTTTTATTATGATCTACGGTAGGTCTGCTCCGATTAGCAGGGGCAGTCTGGCATGGAGCTGATGTCACAGCTGAACCCAGCGAGGCAGCCGTGTCCTGTGTATGCACAGCAAGTGATTGTGGATGCGGAATTAAGCCTCGCAGATTGGGTTCAGCTGGCACTGGTTATAAAGCACAGAAGGTGCCATTATGGTGAAGGTAAGTTCCTTTTCACACTCATCAGCCAGGCGCACGCGTATGCTTCGCCGTTGGCGTTGCGTAGCAGGTGTGGGTTTAGACAGGATTTTAGTGACACGTGGTTTTACAACCTTTACATATTAGGCACGTCCTGGGCTGGTGTGTTGCATTCCATATATGCTGCGAGAGTGCAGAATGCACAGCGGATGGACGCACCAGCTTTGCTCATCGGTGCCAGAGAAGGTGAGGGATTAAGGTAACGGCTTTCCTTTGAAGAGGGAGGGCGGAGTAAAGCCAGGAGGATTGAGGTATGGTAGGGTGTAGCGTGTTGGCATCAGGAGAGGTAGCCGTTACCACCGAGATGCCCTGACCCCCTTGGCACACCCTGCGTCTCAACATTCATAGGTGGGTCACCGCTTACCTCGCCTTTGTCCAAGTGGTTGGCAGTTTCGGTACACTGGCCATAAAATCGGGTCCACGCAAGGTGGTTGGCCGGCTTGGTACACCGGCTGTAAAACCGGGCCACTTCACCTTGGACGTTTCCTAGTCATCCCCACACTCCTGGCTCCGTCGGCCCTTGGGTAGCAGTCGGGAAGGCTTGTTTTTTGGTTTCGTTTTTGGTGTGCTTTTTCAATTCACCTCAGCAATAAAAAAATATTTTTGAAGGGAACGAACTGTGCAATCAAGTGCTTTAAAAAAACTAAAATTTATGGTTCTACACAAATCAGATACAATTAAGTACAATGGAGATTTGACCCTTATTTTTTTCAGCTTACTTTTGAGGATTTCCCATGTCTGTGTAAATGTGTTCAATATAAAACCAAATAGTACCAAACAGATCAATAATGGTGTCAGTTTTCATGTTTGAACAGGTGTGAAAGCCTTACATTTCAACCTTTTTGCTCCCAGATTGCTCCCAAGTTTACCTATAGCAGTTAGACATCTTATTAACATCTTGTAAAGCTGTAATTTTTACAGCCTCTGTGCTCACTGCAGGGCAGGGAGAGAAAAAAAGCAAGTTCCGGATAAGTCTTCTACACAGCAAATTTTCCGGTGTTAAATCAACAGTGCTAGTATTAAATTAACATTTAATTTGAGACTAGCAGTGTTGATTTAACACTGGCAAATCTGCTGTGTAAAGGATGCTGTTTCTGGAAGTAGGACTCTCCTGTGTTTGATTACTGGTTGTGAGGGTACGGGGCATTTGGGGACATGATGAAGAGCCAGGCCAGAGTGAGAGTTAGTGAGAGGGGAGCTAGGGACACGGTTAAAGGTACATGTGGATGAAGACCCCTTGAGAAGGTGTGAGTGGATACGAATGGAGAAGGTGATGGATAGTGAATGAGACATGGACAAGCCTAGGTTTTGGAGGGAAGGAGTAAAGAGAGTTGAGAGTAGAGAGTGGACAGAGGATTCATTTCTATATCTTTGCCGTCTGCCTTATCCTGATTGGGTCAATTCAGGGTCAACCCTTCAACTACTGCGACTGTGGTTGTCTAGCGGTTAAGCTACTGGACTGTGCACGGGTTCAAATCCCACCTCTGCAAAACTGCAACTCTTGGGTATTTGAGCATGGTGTTTAACCCACAGTTGCTTGGATTGAAACAGCTGTAATTGTATTGGATTAAGTGCCTCGAAATAGATGTACATATACAGCATTTGGCAAGTGACTTGCCAAAAGCTCAACTCAAGTGTTTGTTCGAGGGCCCAACATTGGCAGCTTGGCAGACAGAGGATTTGGACTTCTGATTAGTAGTCCAGAACTCAACCACTGAGCCGCTTTTGCTTGCAGAGTGGCCAACTAACCAGCATTAAATTTGTAGAACTGCTTCAGTCTTAAATAATAACCAAAATATCCCATGTCATTGGTTCATAATTGATGAGAGATCGGTGTCATTATCAAGACGAGATGCCACACCATCCCAATTTGTCCATTTAAATGAAAGATGATCCCAAATCCCAATGCTACAGAATCTCTGGAGAGGAATTAGAGAGATTGGTGACTATTTTCTGTGTTTAGGAGAAGCGTTCTTCATTCTAGATGCTACAATGCTAGATACAATTCTTTTTAAAAGGCTTTCAAACGGAGACACTCGGTGCCGCCCAGAGTATCACTCACCAACACTTTATGCTAAGCGTCGCCATCTTCCTCTAATTTCACGTCTTGTTTCCAATTCCAAATGCGATTTCCTCTTATGAAGATCCCTTCGTCTTTATTTCGGGGACCGTAGCAAAGCTCCTGGCACGTTCTTTGGCTGAGTTCCCGGAGGCTCCGTTTCAGCGGGTCCTTGATGGAATGCAATGAGTGCCAGATGCATGCTGGGAAATAAGAGGCAGATCGCTTAGCGGCGGGGGTAGCGGGAGCACGGAGTGCAGCACATGGTCGGTTTTGTTAGCGCATATCATTTTTAAGATTGTTACGCTACAAACAGGACGCCGCTTGAGAGACACGGCGGTGCCAGATGCATGCTGGGAAATAACAGGTGGAATGGTTAGCGACATGGGGTAGCAGGAGCATAGAGAGCGCCACATGGCCGTATTGTTAGCATGAAAGGAGCGAGGGCTAGACACATACACTGTCTCATCTTGGTGTACATACAATATTAGCTAAAACATCTTTTCCTGCACTTTGAATGATTAGTAAATGGTTTTTTTTTTTCACAAGTGTCCCAGCTGGACTGTGGGTCAGGATCCTCTTTAAAGGAATATGTTTCTGCTGGAAAAGCGAAGGGGTTTATACAGCCTGAAAATTCTAATTATATCAAACATGAACTACTGCATTTTACAACTGAATGATTAATAGATTTGCTATACGAAAAGACTGAATGTTTGGGAGAGTTATTGAACCAAAAAAAAAAAATAAATCGAAAAGCTTTTTTTAACTGTACATGTGACTTACGGCACCGATCAAATTAAATTAAAGTGAAAATGTTCTCTTAGTGCTTTATACACAAAATGCCAGTTTTTCAATCGATTTCCTTCCTATTACCCAGGAATAATTATGCCTCAGTTGTTTGTGCTTTGTTTCCAGCAAATCAATGTTAGCTGTGTGTGTGTCAATGTCAATGCTTTAGGTGTTAGATCTATGCTAGGTGTTTGTTTTTGTGTGAGACCTGAGTTGTGGAGGATGTAACCCTCTTATCCAGTTGTGCTCAAATGATACAGTCAAAGCAAGTGTGGATAAATGCCTTGTGTTCAAGGGCCCAGTAGTGGTTGTTTGGCAACACCGGGGCTTGAACCCTGAACTTTCTCGTCCATAGGCCAGTACCTTAAACACTAAAAGTAAATACATTTTTCTTTACATTTATGTCATTCTGGAGACACCCTTATCAAGAGCAACTTACAACTGTGTAAGCTGTAAAATATCATACAATCTAAAGGTGCTGTCACAGTGCCAAAATGTGTTAGTTGCAACCGCCTTGCGACAAAAAAAATTGGATATTCGCGATACGGTTGGCGTTTTCGTACTTCAGACGTTCATACATCTGCACAAGTTCGCATAATCCGCAATAGCGAATCATTTCCGCCCCTCACATTTTGAGCTTGCTCGCGATTGTACTGCAGAAGACATTCCATTCTGATGCCTCAATACGGCTGCCGTTCTGTTGCAACACACGTGATTATGTTCTTAATACAATCGCACATTAACATTTTGCAGTCGCTTATTTCCGCAATGGTTGATTTGTGCATGAACGATAACATGATAACACTATAATGCTAATTTAACCAAGGTGGGGTATTGAAATTAATCACAATTAGATCATCTTTATTAATTTACATACGCAAAGTATTCTCTTGAATCGTTATGTTTTACGTTTCAAGTTTGAACACACGCAACATTTTTATTTATTTACCTCATTCATCAAATTAAGCCAGTAACATGAGTTCTGCTGTTATCGTTCATGCACAAATCAAACCTTGAATATATTTCTGGCTTTAAATATGACTATCAACACCCCCCTCCCCCCCTATGTTCTACTGCGCACCCCCCCAAGCAAAGCAGTCTAGAACCGGCGCTGATTGTGGTACCGCAGGCTTAAGTATTAAATCAGAACTATACATTTAATTATACATGTAAAACTTCAGTGTTTGTTCATTATATAAAGGTTTATTATATTTAATAATAATATTTATATACATAAACAATAACAATATTTATATACATAAGCATTTATAAACAAAAGTGTTTTTTAAAGTCTTGAAGAAAAGCATAGTTCAGCTGGGATTTGAACCCAGGACCTCTTACACCATAAGTAAGAATGTTAAACCTACACCACGGAGACACTCTGTGGAGTAACGGGAAATTACCTGTTCAAACGCAATGCTTACGTTACACATTCTTAATTGGAGGCCAGTTTTTTTGGGGGGATTCCACTACGGATGACTGCGGAAAATCCACATTTATAGTCGCAGCTCGTTCTCAAATAAGTTTTGGCACTGTGACACAATTAACACAATTAGCACCTTTAGCAATTATGGATTAAGGACCTTGCAATGGTAGGTTGTTGCAGGTGGGATTTTAATTGTGGACCTTCTGTTCCATAGTCCAGTACCTTAACCAGTAGGCTACCACAGTCCTTTCCTCCCATAGTACCATGTAAGAGCTGACTGAGGATCTGATACTTTGACTGATCAGGTCTACAAAGCAAAACTTCTCCTCTAGGAACTATAGGAAAAGTGGCTGGGAAAAGAGTTGCGGTGCGGCCTACTGTTTTCACATAGAGTTGGTCACATTTTTAAAGTGGCTTTAATATATCTGCATATTAAATTATGTTTTGTCTTGGATTTCTTCTCTTCTTTTATCTTCTTATTATAAATTCTTATAAATTCTTATTTATGGCAGTCTGTAGCAGATCTTGGTGTATACTGTATACAAATACAAAGACAAAAAAACATTAGATTTTAGTTTAGATTTATTTCTGAAAAACAATAGCAATGTTTTGACTTAGGAAGGCTCAGAGATCAGTATTACATTCACATATTTCATGTGTCTTCTATTTTTCCTCATCAAAGAAGATTTTTTTTCCAGGTGATCACCTAATCTGTAGCTCAATAAATAAAATGGAAGTCATCAAATACAGGGTTGAGGGTTAAATGAATGCCATTTACATTCATCCCATGAGCAATACAAGGTCGTAAGTGACATTTTTTACATTTTCAGAAAAGAACCTTTGAACGTCTGAAATTGCCTGAAAAATCATTTCATGCACATTAATTTTGCTGCAAACATCCTGAAAGTTTGTGAAAAATTATTATCATATGATTTTTCTGGCAATTTCAGACTTACAAAGGTTCTTTTCTAAAAATGTAAAAAATGTCACTTACGACCTTGTGTTGCTCATGGGACGAAGACATGCATTTGACGAAATTTGGAGTCTCTTTCACCTTGCTAGTTTGTTCCCTTTATGCTCAACATGTTTTATCAAATGTGCAAAGCATTTGTGGAAAAGAAATGTATCGTAACTATAAATGCAGGTAATATCCTAGCTTAGTGAAAGTTAATAAAATCACGGCAAATGTGTAGCACATATCCAGCTTAATAAATAATCTGTACTTTCATGAGAAGAGACCCAACAAGGGATTAGTCCACTGGTTCATAATATAATCCTGTTCGTGCATTAATTCAGTGTTTGGAATAAAAAGGCTTGTCCTCACTCTCGGTAGATTACAGCATTCGAAATAGCTACAGCGCTCTAAAAGTTCTCAAACATTGTTAACCTGCCAGTCTCGCAAGATCAACCCCCGGTAGCCTGCCTGCTCTGGGTATGTGTTAATTAAATCTGGAATAATGGCTAACATAAATTAAATTAAAATTCAAGGAATTTGCATCGAGGTTAATCAGTCTGTCTGGGTTTATGCTCATTTTCATTTGCAGTTCAGATTCTCCCCACCAGTGCCAGACAGGAAGACGTAATTTATTAAGTATGGGTGAGACTGGCAAACCAGGTCCAATAAAGACTGTCATTTAAACCCAGCTTTGACTTAATGACATCAGGGCTGTAAATGTTTGATTGAAATTGTGATCATGAACCAAATGCTGTATGTGTGTGCAGTGCAGATCCATGTTTGCTTAAGCCTCGTTCTGCGTTTTAGACGATGGTCTTATAGGAGCATCAGCAGTCGTGCTTAATGAGATGATTCCTGTGAAAACATGGATGAATTCCAGGACAGACTGTGTAGTTTCATGTGCTTTAAATAACAAAGAGGACTTAAACCTCGAACCAGTACTTTTCAGTCTTTTCAGCGCATTCATTCTGACTCGTGCTTTGCCTTATACCTACATCTGCTGTTTGGAGGTGGCGTTGGCGACCCTCTAACACCTTTTGATTATAATGAGAGCTACGAACATCATGTCAGTGCATTAAAATGACATGCCGTCGTACTTTAAAGCATTTCCACAATTGTTCAAAATTAAACTTGGGACTCTTTTAGCTCTCCTGTTTAGTCTGCCTAGTTCCCCAGTCTCACAGCATCCACCTGCCAAATACATGTCCCCTCCGCTTGGATTCTTCACCAGAAAGTGGACTTTTTCTTTGGTGAAATGTATGGAAAGGACCTAGCTGTCCCATTAATTTAATTGGGGAAGAGCTAAGGCCAATAAAACTGTCTCATAAAACATTTCTTGATATGCATCTAAGCAGCTACATAAACCCTTTGGATCATGCACGTTTCTGTTGTGAAACCCAATAAACGTTTTTTAGTAGATGCCACTAAAGTTCCATTTTTGTGATTAACAATTTTAAGGCATTATATGAAACCAGTTTCACTCTCTATGTTTCTTCTTCAAAAGGTCCTCTAAATTTCAGCCTTTATTTTTTTTGTACACTTATAGATTTATTTTGGCACATGAACATTATACTTCGATCAAACCCAAGGCAAGTGACTTGGATGACTTTAATAACCTAGTGCATAAAGTGCTGGGTTCAAGTCCCACCTCTGCCAAGCTGCCACTGTTGGATCTATTAGCAAGGCCCTTATCCCACAACTGCTTGGATTTTTAGAGTATTTTTAGACATTTTAGTGTTTTGCTGTGAGATAAAGGAGAGTAATAAATGTAAGGTCAAGATGCTGATTTAAGACATTTATTTCATTAATGTATTATTTAATCTGATGCATAATGAAGAGACTTGCAAATTTTTACCCCTGTGATATTATGGGTCCGCCATATCATGCTGCAACACGAGGGGAGTCACGATGGCATGGAGGACATGCAGCGACTTGGCAAGCGCACGACGCCCCGCACTGATGCGACTCAATGAGCGACACCTGCTTCCAGCCCTATAGTTTGGCCGGACCGGTGTTCCTAGCTGGACTATTGGGGTCTGTTAGTTGTCCGCTAGCACTCCGGCAAGTGGGACCGGGTTACTTTGGCCTGCATCGGCTTTGTGCTTCGGAGCACAATTGATTGCTCTCTGGCGTGGTGATCGGGTCATTTTGGTGTGCACTGGTTGGTGCTGGCTATTTGGTGCGTATGGCTTTTGTGGTGAGGGAGTCAGGGATAGCAGGTGATGTTACCCCTTTGTAGTGGGATATCAGTAAGGCTCAGGCCTGAGGTAACAGGAAGATATGGCTATCGCCTAGGGACAGTGTTTCTCCCTAGTCGTTGTTCGCCCCATTCAGTTCCGTTTTGTGTGTCCCCGCATGGTCCGCACGATTCTGGACTCGAATCCAGACTGGAGCACATGCCAGCACGAATACTAGCTCTGTCAATTCTGCATTTTGGGCCAGTAAGGTTTTATTTTCTTCATTTTCTTTTGATTTTGTTTTTGGACAGATCTTGTTTTTGAGCTCGAGTGGTGTCAGCTCTTTTGTTTGTCCTTAATGCTTAAAGTAAAATCTACAGTTTTCCATGCACTTGCACCCTTCCTTTCAGCCATCCTCCTCGTAACATGTGAAGCAAAAAGTCATGAATACCCATTAAAGAATTTCTAATGGCTCAGAATAATAGTGTCCTTTGACTATAATAGCCCTGCTACACAGGCCCACAATGGCCAAAGGTCAAATCGAGAGCAGTTTCTGGTTAGTGACTGTAATCAACAAGAAGACAGTACAAAAAAGAGAATGAAGGAAAAGATTAAAGAAAAAGCAGTTCACACAGTGTGAGAGAGAAAGAGAGAGAGACAGGCAGATTTGTGTAGCTGGGACTCACCACTAAAGTGCTAATATAGGTCTTTCAAGAACTTCCTGGTTGTTCTGGTCTCAAACTGCACACTCTCTAAATTCTCAAGCAGAGATTGTTGTCAATTTAACCCTAAGTTCAACTCTTTACACACTCTCCCACAATGAGTACAAGTGTCAGAACTGGGTCTGCAATAGAAGAAGGTCATCTGGTTAGATAAGGTGGTTTTTTTCACCACATTTAGGGGAACATGTGCACTGTGGGAAGAAGCCAGTGAAGGGAGTGCGATGCTCAGGGTAATGTTCTGCTGGGAAACCCTGGGCTCAGACATTTATGTGGATGTTAATTAATGAAACACCGGCCAGAGCATCAACACAGACCAGGTCCTTTTAAAGTTTTGGCTGATCTGTGTAGTGGTTGGACTTTGATGTAAGACTTTATTTTATAGTTTAATAAAGAATATAGATAAAGAAATCCTGATAAAGAAAGGAAAATCGAATTGAAAAATGATTGGTGCTAAAAATAAATAGCACCACACCAAATTGGTGACTTACACATAAAGCACACACACTTGGAAAGCCATGCACTCAATTTCTTATATTTTCTGTGTAAGCACCTGTTCAAACTCCCACAGCTGCTTTCCATCTTAAGTTCTCAATAAGTGAGAAAAAGAGAGAGAGAGAGAGAGAGAGAGAGAGAGAGAGAGAGAGAGAGAGAGAGAGAGAGAGAGAGAGAGAGAG
>JAVSBU010337669.1:0-10823 GCA_033118015.1 Loricariichthys derbyi | reverse complement strand
TTGCTCAACGACCCAACAGTGGCAGCTTGGCAGAGGGGGGATTTGAACCCTGAACCGTGTGTGTGTGTGTGTGTGTGTGTGTGTGTGTGTGTGTGTGTGTGTGTGTGTGTGAGTAATGGGGTTTGGTTTAACAGGGCATTACGTATGCAGTGCTCATATGTACGCAGCATCTGAAGGTCCTGTAACAGCATGGCTGAGCATCATGGTTCTGTAACCTTTATGTAAACTCTGTCTTAATAATCATGCCTCCTCTGACACCTCTATCCTCACAGCCAAGCAGAGAGAACAACTATGCTTCACTAATTAAACCCAGTCAGTGTCACAGCAGGAATTAATGAGAGCATTACTCATTAACCGAGGGTCTTAGGCCTTCTAGATCCATCTGCGTGTAAGGACTCTAATTCCTTCTGTTCAGAGGAAGGGGGACACGGGAACTAGCATCATCTACTGTACCTAGGGTTTGGTGATTATGGCTAAAATCCTCTATCACTCTGCAGGTAATTTTAATCAACCTAAAGCCTGGGTCACAATATAGTAGTTTTAGAAGAACATTATTTTTCTAATTTTTAAATGGAAGAAATGTTCATTGAATGGTGTACTGAATAATAGGCACTTAATCCGATTTCGGAATTTTTATTTAGAACTGAAGCTGGTCAACTTACAAAAATAAAGTTGCAGTAAAACAGTTAAAATATAAAACAGCCTCAGAAATAGTAGTACAGTGTTCTCTCACTTATCATGGGGGATTCGTTCCAGACCCTCCCGCAATAAGTGAATTTCCACGAAGTAGCGATGTTATGCTTATTGTAGTAGTTATACAGTAAGTACATTATTTTATCTTTATAAACTCTTCCCACACTCTTATCCATAACCCTTTAACATTCCCTTAATAATGTTTCCCATACTGTACATGTATTTTTAAAAAAATGTCTACTTAAATATTCATAAAATGGTTTAAACTCTTAAACCTAGATACATAATTTTAAAAATTTGATGAGTACTTACCATTGAATATAAGTCCTACAGCTAGATTGATAGGACTCAAACAAAGATGGCCACTGCAGAACGACCCTGTCAAAATAAAAGACTTCACCTTGACCAAAAAGTATAGAATGGGTGAAGTCTCTTGCGTAAGTGAAGTTACCCGCAATAAGAAAGTATTTACACCACTATTAAATATCAATAAATCAATTAACCCAAATGAATAAACATTTTAGGTGGTTATTTACACTTTATCATACGTACTATGCATGTGCAAAAATACTTTAAACGAATTACTGCAAAACCCGTGTAACAGCAAAAACACCACGATAAATATTTTACATTAATATTTCCACGAAAAAAATCCACGAAGCAGCGAATCCACGATAAACAAACCGCGAAGCAGCGAGGGAACACTGTACTGATTTTGTGCTGGCATTCACAATATATTAGGGACCTGGACCTCACTAAATGGCTTGCAATTATATACCTCAAGTAGTGTTTTTCAGCTTTGTAATTTGGGGCCAAGTCCTTAAACCTTTACATTTATAGCATTTAGCAGACGTCCTTATCCAGAGCGACTTAAAATTTATACATTCTTACAATCCAAGCAATTGTGGTTTAAGGATCTTACTCAAGGACCCAACAGTGGCTTAGCAGAGGTGGGATTTGAACCCTGGACCTTCTGCTCTATAGTTTAGCACCTTAACCGCTAGGCTATTTTAGTCATAGCAGTTAAAAATACATGTAGCAAAGGGTTTAGTCAGACTTTTTAGTCAGACTGAACATGAGGTAACGCTTTGGATTTACTTTTAACACCAATGCTGGGTCACTACTGCATCCATTGCAAATTTCTGGCTTTTATGCTATTGCTTAACCTGAGTCTGCTGTGCTCAAACACAAATTCCAACTCTTCCTGGGGGATCCCCAGACATTCCCAAGACAACTGTGAGCTATAATCCCAGAAGATCCTGGGTGTGGCTGGGGATCTCTGTCCAGAGGGGCATGCCTGGAACTGCTCCTGAAACTGGAGCTGATCAGGTGGCACCTTCAAGAGACACCCAAACCACTTCAACTGGCTTCTCTTATTCTGAAGGAGCATGGGTTCTTCTGAGGTTATCTCAGATTGACAAACTCAAAAGTAAAACCACTGCCTGGCTTAAGATTTGGGACTGCGTTCTTGCTACCTTTTCACAGTCAATGGGAGCCCCTCGTGGTGAACCGGTATATTAAGGTGCCTGCTCTTGCGTGTATATGTGCACAAATAGACAGGTGGGGGTATGTACGCACACGCGGGCATACAGACACACCCAGTTGCATGCATGTATACGCGTACATAAATATGCAAAATTGTTCAGATTTGTGGCCTATGGATATGCGGTGTTGATATCGCCTCGCTGCGTTGGTTTGTGTGCTTGTGGTCTGGTTTTGTCTTTCAGATGTAGCAGTTGTTGCCAGAACGCTCATTGATATTGATGCAGCAGCGTCTTGCATGGAACTTTCTTTTTTTTTTCTCCTTTTTTCTTCTTCTTCTTCTTTTTCTTTTTCCTTTCTTTCTTGCTTGCTTGCTTTCTTGCTTTCTTCTTTTGCTTTCTTTCTTGCTTTCTTCTTTTGCTTTTTCTTTTGCTTTTCCGTCCTCCCTCCACCTGTCGGTTCCGGATTAATTATGTAATGCTTGATTAAATAAATATGTAAATAAACACAAAATGTTAAGTAACAAGACGAACTTGTAAGGAGCTAATAAGGATCCACTTGGCAAAGCAAAAGAGTCTGGCACAACACGGCACTCAGATTTATATTCTGTTTGCTAAGTGGCTGGACATGACAGGTTTAAAAAAAAAAAAAAAAAAAAGTAAAACCAAGCAAGCTTGATGGAGGTACTAGCGTTTTGATATGTGCATACCTCCTTACCTTGAGAGCAATGTTTCTTTAGTTCCTGGAACTGAAGAAACCTTTCGGATGAGAGGTGAAATGTCTTCAAGAGTTTACAAGCAAGTCCAGTTGCTCTCTTCTACCACCCACGGTTACTATGACCCGAATGACTGACAATCTTCACAGACCTACAAAAAAGCTACTAGCACCTTAATGAAAAATCATAATTGGCTTTAGTGCCATTCTGTTTTTCATAGGTCAAAACCTGCAAGTCTGTCTTCTCAATCTAGCTATTAATGGTGGAAAATTGCATATCCAGGAACAGCTTTGCTTGATCAGCTGTTCCTACACACAGGTAACATTGTCCTTACTGTCCTTAGATGCTTGTCGTGCCTGTCAGAATAACGTGAGTTTATTATATGCACGCTCTGTGACCTAAACAGAGTCAAAACAAAACATGTTTTGCTATCATGATGATATTTTCGGTGCCGTGCTGAGAGAGAACATGCACAAAGACAATAAATGGTTTTCCTCATCAGGACTCCTGACATTGATTAATGGGTAATTGAGGGGGTTGAGTAAAGCGAAGCAGAGCAAATTAAAAACCAGTTTGCACACACGGTGCACCAACATTCTTCTGTAGCGGATTTGGACTCAACTCTGGTTCTGTTTTTTTTTTTAAATGATTAACGTTTTTAGCTCAAGGGGTTCGCGCTAGTTTATCGGAGGCTGCATTAGTAGTGAAAATTATGGTTATATTTTGCATTGTGTCAAGTCGCTCAGAGTTTGGTTCAATTTGTGGATCTTGGATGAGGCCTAAAGGTTAATTGCATGTCAGTCAGCCATAGTGAGAGCCTGGTTAAATTTGCTGAAGTGTGAAATAGTTTTTTTAAGCTTTACCGACTAGTCCGAAATCACATTAAAATGTTTGATAGGCACAAATACACGAACCTTAATGCACTGACTGATATTGTAGGATTTAGGATTTTGAGGATACATCTGTGGATGCAGATGGCCACATCTTGATGTCTTATCACGTCAAAGGTCCACACAGGGCTTAGTGTATGCATGTGACCTGTCAGATGTACTGATGGGGGGTCTGAGTGGACATGTCCTGCCTGTAGGCAGTCATGTGGAAATGTAGGTTAAGCTGATCATCATTTTAACCACAAACCAGTGGGAGGTCAGAGAACATGAGGGACCATCTTAAAGGGAGTGATGACAGAACTCCTAAACTGGTTGGAGACGTAAAGCATCGTATTTGTCCTGGCTGTTATGGATAGGCTAAGACAGTATGTCCAAAGAGGACTATTTGTACCATTTTGTCTAGTCATATGCCGTTTGGGACATGGCCATAGTGACAGCATGATGAAGGATTATTTATTTACATAACAGCATGTTTGGTCTCTGTCCATCTTCTCTCTGTCTTTCACATCCCATTATCCAGTCAGGCTTAAGCTGTTATGCAACCATCTCGCAAGTAGTGCACAGTTTGTTGGTCACACATGCAAACGTGTTAAGACACTGCAGTGTTTGAAGGTTCATCTCACCCTCCCCAATCTGTGCATGCACATGGGGGGAGAGGGTATGTACTTTATTCTGTTTACACATATTACCATCTTCAGTAAGCTCTTGTAGACCTCTAGTGGTCATTGTAGGAAGTGCTGATAATTCCTTCACTGACAGCAATGCAAAGCTTGTTTTTAGACATCCTACACAATCCTGTTTATCCTGGTCAGGGTCACTGGTGGTTTTGGAGCCCGTTTCTCGCATTTACAGGGTGAAGAAATGCATGTAACCTGAATGGGGTCCAGTCCAGTTGAGCAGATAATGTTTGTGTGAGGTGATAGTAATTTCAGACTAGTGCAGATGGTGTTGCATGAGCATGATCGGCCTATATACCTAAATACCTAAATACACACGGGGGTGTGGTGGGATTTATTGAGAAGAGGTGGTACAGTGCAGTGAATTTCTCGTTTGATGTGTGGAAAAGGGGTCATGAAGCAGGTGTTACTGATTGGCAAATATCATTGCATTTGGGTGTGAAAATGACCGGATTCTTAAGTGCATGTAAATATACTCATTGTTTGTAAAGAAAAAGCAAAAACAGTTGTGTATTGAGCGGAGCTCGTGATATTTACTGATACAGACTAATTTAAGATTATAAACTGTTTCTGTGCATAATGTTCGCCAGTTACTTGCTTTAGGCTGAATCTGGATCAGATCTGACATGTTTTCCGGTCGTGCCATGTGAGTCAGTATTGGACAGTTTCTGTACTGGGTGATACTTAACCACTGTCAAGGTCATGACCTCACTCTCTCTGGTTCAGAGGAAGTCACAGCAGGGTCATGCTGCATTTTCACTTACTCTGGTGCCTACATCTATGAAACAGGATGCAGCATATACAGAAACGCTGAGGACAAACTGTTCTAGGTAAAAATGCAAAATCTACAGCAATGTAGTCATTCAGAAGGAAGTGAAAGGTGTTCGAGCACCCAGTAGAGGCCCGGTTCTGATGCTCAGCTTCAGTGCAATAGATCATGAATCAGGCTTTACAATATTAAAAAGGAGAGGCACTCAGTATTTACTCACTTGTTCTATTATTATGTGCAATCTGATGGATTTCCATCATGGTGGGCAGCACCATCACCTCCCAGCAAGAAGGTCCTGAGTTTGATCCCAGATGGAGGAGCCTGGGTGCTTTCTGTGTAGAGTCTGCATGTCCTCATTGTGTCCACATAGGTTTACTCGAGGTGCTCCAAAGACATGGTGAATTGCTGATGTTTGATACTGATAAAACACATTAATGTCACCTTGTTCCCGTTATGAATAAACAAATGTCTTTGCTCAGTACTTTCCTGTAACTAATAACTGTACACAATATGAAAACATTTACACTGCTTTGTATCTTTTTTAAAATTTGAAACATTTACTGAAAATGATAACAATGTTACCATGTTTTTTGCCTTCGAAACTGCAGTTCTCTTTTCTGTCAGCAGGTGTCACAAGGGTTCGCTTGTACTAGTTTCCTGTCATTCATAAGATTTATATTAGGCAGCTCTTTCCCATTGTGATCCTTAGGACCTTGGACTTTAAAGCGTTTAACATTGCATACCTGTATATACAGAATTGTATTTAAGAGGGTTATGAATAATTAGGTGATTCTTTGGATTACTTTCGTGACTCTTTTTGTCTTTTGTGATAGTTCTTTGCATACTTAAAGAAACACCGAACGGCTTCTTTGTTAATTTCCAAGTTCCTGATCTTCAGTTACCTTTGAGAATTTCACCTATGAGGTTTAACCCTCTGCTGAAGGTAGGCAGCACTGTTTTAGGTTGGTTTTCAGCAAAGCATGGCTGATATGGAAGTTCTGCTTTTACAGCCAAATCTCGATCATTTTTCTACAGCCGTGTGGTTCATCCTGATATATGGGCTAGTCTGAATGGCTGAAGGTGTAGTGAAGTAAATTCCAGTTCAACATAAGGCGATTAAATCCGAATACAAAGAAAGTGAAGATGGAAGTCATAAAAGTTCAGAAATGTGACTGGACGTTGACCTCATGGATAATAATCCACTCTGGAATTTCCATATTAATATCACTAACTAGCTATCTCCAGGGAAATTGCCCTGATGTCTGTCTGAATGCAGTCTTACTGTCTGGAACGCATATTGACAAAACACAGCCATGTAGCTAATTTCCTTCATAATTGACTCAGTTTGCCATGTCATTACTAAGTTATTTGTGTGTGTAGGAGTCATTCATGGGCAGGTGTATTAGTGGAAACAATGCAGGGCTGCAGAGTGGAGCTTCTGCAATAGAGGGAATAATGTAGATCATTTAACAGAGAAAATGATGGCAACACCAACACATATCAACAACAAAAATCCTGTTGATGATACAGATAGCACTGCAACAGAGACAGAACGAATCCTCATTACATCTTAAGTAAGCAGTGTATCTGTTGTTGCAGTGAATAGTGGTTCTGAAAGCCATTTTTAAGCTACTTACATAATCGTTTATTGACCTGACTAGGGCTGACCCATTTTGCCAAGCTGTGAGCAAATGAGTGGTGACCCAGTTCTGAGGAGCACTCATCACTTTCAGCTGCAACAGGCTCATCCATGTCTGGCTTCTAGAACATGGGAACAATTTAAAATGTGACAATTAGACATTGGAATTTTTATGCAGCTTTTTATCGTAAAACTGAATTGACAATCTGACTTGCTGCTCTCAGGTCAATGACTCCCGAGGCTGGACGGTTTATGATCGAGTTACTAATTGAGTGATGGCATGGGGAACTGAGGGGTTTAATACGTATTGTATATATCATAACCTAGCCTATATTAAACAAGCTTAAATACAACTAGAGGTGCATTTCCTGCAGAAAATGCGAGTGTGATTGCCACGATGCAAGTGCCTGGTCAGGGTGCTCCCCAGTCCATGCATGCCTATTTTCATGTTTCTAGCTCAAAAAGTGTCAGAGTTAGGGCCGTCAGAATTCGGCTGTAATGTTAAGTCAATGGGAAATCTTTCTCGAGTTTTCGCGCATAGCACGCGAATGCGATGTGCTAATTCTAAGCTATGTACAAGCATCCATGTCTCGAGAATTCTGTATGTTTCAGTGTTTGTCCCGTGTTGATATCTCGAAAACTGCGGGCGAAATTAAGTGTTAAAAAAGGCCAAATAACATTGTGCTCAATGGGTTTCCTATGGTCCCGGAAATTGTGGGCGTGGAAAAAAAAGTGATCGGAGTGCCCGATCACGCCGCGACTTTAAGTGTCGAGTCAGGGTGCCCCACGGTCCATACATGCCGAATTTGATGTTTCTTCCTCAAAAATTGTCAGAGTCACGGACGTCCGAATTTGGCCATAATGTTAAGTCAATGGGAAATTTCGCTCACGTTTTTTGCGCATATCGCGCGAATGCGACATGCAATTTCTTATCTGTATACAAGCAACCATCTCCCGAGATATCTTGAAAGCTGTGGGCGAAATTACGCGTCAAAAAACGGCTGAAGAAGAAGATAATTACCTTCGGATAACTATAGTGTGATTGCCTATAGGTAATCACACTAATTACGTACAATCAATCAAAAAAACCTGAAGACACTGTTCAGTATATTGTGGAATTTCTTGAATAATGTATTGAATTTGTAAAACAAAATGCGTGGTGGACTGAGGATGCTGCCTGGATGCCCAGCATCTGCAGGAGAGTATGTCTCCCTGCCCTGGGCCATGGATACGAAAGTAGGTGGTTTGAGAGAGTCAACATTCCCTGCCATAATAAAAGCCCTGCTTTGGATAACTTTTAATTATTACAGGTTTTAACTGAAAATTAATATATCAATGTATTTACAGCTGTTGGATTTTATTTATAAAAAAAAAAGTCTGTAGAGTCACCTGGTCTTAAACTTGTCTTTCTTTCTCTTTCTCAGACGGTGTCTCCTACTGGCCAAGGGAATTTGGAGTCCCCCATCTACACAAACCTACGGGATCTAAAGATCTCTCAGTCGTTTCTGCCTCCTGTCCCCGCTTCATCTCCCATACATGTAGTGGGGGACTGGGAGACCCACAAGGACGTGAGTGGAAGATATTTCTACTACAATCGCACCACCCAGGAGAGGACGTGGAAACCACCTCGCTCGCGAGACAACAACGGGGGCAGCAGAGGAGACGCTGTTAACACCACTGACATGGAGGTAACGTTGTGATGGACCATGCATTTAGGTGTGGGCGGTAGAAGAGAGCAACTGGACTTGCTTGCAGATTCTTGAAGACGTTTCTCTTCTCATCTGAAATGCTTCTTTGGTTCTTCAGGAGAAACGTCTTCAAGAATCTACAAGAAAGTCCAGTTGTTCTCTTCTACCGCCCACGGTTACTATGAGCTGGATGACTGAGAATCTTCACAGACATACGTTTAGATCTAGTATGTTTTGCTAACCTTCAATCTTTGCTGCTGCTACAGCAATTTTTGTTCTTCAAAAAATGGCTTTCCAGTACATTTTGGGGGACTGTGAGGTCTGATGATGCTCACTTTTGAAATGCATTCCAGTGTTTCCAAGGTGGCTTGAGTTGAAATCAAGTTCTGAACCAAAGCTGGTAAACCAGTTCTCTATGGACTTTGGATTTTGACTTGTTGGAAGCAGTGACCTGTACATGTTTTAGTGTCACTAGGTCATTCAGTACAGAATATTCTACTCTATATTATGCTAAAAGTATTGCTGAATAATTATACGAAGTGTCAACGAACATTTGTCTCTATAGCTTATATATAGTAACTTTTACAGCTTTACTTATATACTATTAAAGTGCAGGAGGATTCATACTGCACTCAAAACACATCTCAGAGCTTTGCAACAACTACTCAAACACCAAGAAGATAAAGAAATTATCAGATCTTCCTCTACAGACAGCTGAGCCAATCAAACCCAATCACCCAATTGTGTAATCGTATTAGATAGCGTGAAAGCTGTCATTTTGGAACCTACCAAATGCTTTTTTCAAATATTTAAGTTTTCACTCAAATTATGCTGAACAAATATTGCATTAAATTAGAGGAAAATGCTGAATGGAAGCATTTTCAATAGTGGTCTCATACTTTTGGTCTCTAGTGTACATTCATACTTGTAATATGATCAGTGTTGGGTTTGACTGTTATCTGATTAAGTGGTCATATAACCTGTGTACTCTATAATCAGAAATCTGAGTAAGGATGTTATCGGATTTCTCAAAATCTGATAAAGTCAGGTGGATTTAATTCTAGTAATTGTGTTGTGAAGGAAACCTGTAGTGCTCAGCTCACTACAAAGTTTGTCCATAAGATCGGTCTCTTATAAAAACTGTTTCAACAAAAACAGGTTTGTTCTTGCAGAAACAGAAAGAAGAGTAAAATTAAGTAATACTTTCAAAGCATAATTAAAAGTTAGATTACAATCAGATTTGTATATACAATAAACAGTTAGTGTTCTCTCGCTACTTCGTAGATCGTTTATTGCGGACTCGCTGTTTTGCGAATTTTCGAAAAATATTAATGTAAAATATTTATCGGGGTATTTTTGCGGTACTCTGTTTATAGTATTTTTGTACATGCATAGTACGTATTATACAGTGTAAATAACCACCTAAGGCCAGACTTTTTTAATGAAATGTTTGGCAGATCACTGGATATTCGGTTTTCACATTTTCGGGAAAAAAAAAATTGGAATAATCGCTTTTTGTTTCATTGCCGCATAGTTGAAAACGGCAATCACTATGTGCTGTCATCATCACTGATGCACGCGTAGAATGTACCAAAATCTGTGTTCATCATCACAAACGCATGCGCAGACGAAGCAAATGGGCACTAAGCAGACAGTTCAGCAAGATCGCCTGGCATAAATAAAGCTGAACCCTATTAGATGTGCATCAGCGCTGCGCCACTAGGTGGCAATAAGAACCCGCTAATCACAGCCGCTTAAAGACCCCACGAAAAGGTTGCTTACAAACGCTGAAGCAGCTTCCTCGTTACACCAGTGTTGCCAACTTAGTGACTTTTCAGACCGTCTAGCGACTTTATTTTTTAAAAAGCAACTAGCGTCAAATCTAGCGACTTTTTGACTTAAAAAAAATAAATTCTAAAGTGAAATTTTATTTTTATTGCTGCCGTATTCAGGTTTTCTTCACAGAAATCCACCAAACAAGAAAAAAAAGTCTGGCCTAAAATGTTTATTCATTTTTGGGTTAATTACCTAATTGTTATCTATATTTAATATTGACGTAAATTCTTTCTTATTGTGGCTAACTTCACTTACATGAGACTTCATACCAGTCTATACATTTAGATAAAGAAGAAGTCTTTTATTTTGAAAGGGTTGTTCGGCAGTGGCCATCTTTGTTGGTAAGCTTCTCAGTATGCTAATTCATTATCATTCTAGCTGTAGGACGTATATTCAATGGTAAGTACTCATATCAAATTTTTTAAATTACTTAT
>JAVSBU010337651.1:0-17733 GCA_033118015.1 Loricariichthys derbyi | reverse complement strand
ACACTCCAGGATACACTGCGGAAGTTTCGGTAAGCCAAATCTCGGTTAACTCGGGCGCAACCGTGTATGTGTGAACGGGGCATTAGAAGTGGCTTCTTTGCAGCAATTTGAACATAATGTCCAGATTCACACAGTCTTCTCTGAACAGTTGTGAAGTATTTAGATGGGCTCTTATCTGTGGAGCTGTTAACTTCTGGTTTCGAAGAAATCCAAGAAATTAACTCTTGAAAAGGTACTGCTGTTAACTGAAAGCCATTCCAGGTGACGACCTCAAAACTGACTGAGAAAAAGCCAAGATGTGCAAAGCTGTTATGTAACACTAGAACTACCAGAATCCTGCCAAATGGCAGTTGTCTATAGCCCAGCTTGTCACCAGTGTTATGTAAATGAGGCCGTTACATTTGTAAGAAGTAAGACACTCTACTCAGCAGGGGTTAGGGAGATGGACAGGAACGCCAAAGTGCTTTACAGTGAAAAAGAGGCTGCCATTTAGCACCCTTTGGTAGAAAAAGGAGTAGTGAGAAAATGCTGGTAGTCCCTGTGCTAAGCAAGAAGTGCTTACTTAGAAGAATCTAAAACAAAAAAAATGTTCTGCTTTGTTTAGGACTTACTTTGTTTACTAAATAGTTTCATACATATTTCTTCATAGGTTGGATGAGTTTACTATTAATCTACCACGCAGAAATCTTTAAAATATTGAAACACCACTGAATTAGGTGTGTCCTGACTGGGCTTAAAGAAAATAACTAAACAATTTATTCTGTCAGTGTAAAGAAGAAATTCAAAATTTAAATTTCTGGGGATGGTAAGAATTTGCCTGGGAACAGATGTATGTCTATTTTGACTTCACGTGTAGTGTTACCAACTCCTCAGCAAGGAAAGTAGCTATTGGCTGTCGCTAAATGACGTCATCACCTAATTTGTATAATACATGTTTTTGAAGCTGTAAAGGAATAACATCGGGGGAGAGAAAAAAGTGAGTAAAAACACCCTAAATATGTTAGAACTACAAATGAACCCTGAATAAATGAACAGGCTTTAACCAGCCTTTTGAATTCAGGCTTTGATTCTCACTCCTTCCTGTATTTTTGAGCATAAAGTTTAGACTGAGGCACGATGAGCTAGCTGATGATGTTTAGCTTTTCACAACGAGGCACCCACTGTGTACGAAGTGAGTGACTGACAGACTGAGTTAAATGCAGAGATTTCTTTACGTGTCACACTGAAGACGCATTTATATTTACATCCCGCTATGTAAATACGGGGCGGGGTCAGCCAGCGGCGGCTTTGAGCATGCGCAGTGTGGGCGTGGAGCGGTGTGGGTCTGCTCTGCTGAGTCTGCGCTGTGAGTGAGTGTTGTGGGACGGGGTTCATGGCAGCACCCGCAGCTCGCTGAGGACAGAACTGAAGAGCATGTGTGTTCATCTCAGAGTCTCCAAAAGTCTCCAATAACACCACAAGGTTGCTAGATTTGTCACTAGTTGCTTAAAAAAGTCACTAGACGGTCTGAAAAGTCGCTAAATATAGTGAAAAACTTGCTAAGTTGGCAACACTGTTCACGTGCAATGAGGAAGATGGTTATTAGCTAAAGAACACGGAAGTATTACAGCTGGGGAAACAGCAGACAATTAGATATATTGGGTGAGAAAGTTTCCCTAACTACATTCAAATGCCAAATACATAACCACTTGCTATTTGGGAGTGTCGCATTATGAAAGTAAAACTAAAGTACCAAAGGTTTTTCCAGACATTACCAGAAATTTCAGTGAAACTGGGTTATGGTCATAGAAGTTCAAGGAGCATTTTAGCAACAAACTTCTTAACTGTGATTGGGCACACAGAAATAATGCCATGCAGACAAAGGACCTTATGCCCACTGTGAAATATGGACAACTTATTGGAATAATATCATGGACTCCGACTACCAGCAGATGTTAAGACCCTCAGCCAAGAAGATTGAACTGGGCTGTGGCTGGATCTTCATGCAGGACAATTCACATCTCAAATCTACAAAAATAGATCAATAAATACAGCCTTTGCCATGACTATCCAAGCACCCTGACATACAACTGATAGGAAACCTATGGGATTTTAATTTCATGGGACAATACTATAGAAATAAAACTTTAAGCTGTCAGTGTCCAGCTTGTATAGCAGTAAAGATTTACTGTCTTCTGAAAATAACAACACAGCCATTAATGCCTAAATAGCACCAACAAAAGTGAGTACAGTGTCCAATTGTGTCAGTGTTCCTCCCTGGTCTGACTTGTTAAAGTTATGAGGTTCCAGTTGTTAATGGGGAGCAGGGCTGTTGGTGTTTTGGGTACAATTCTCTCATACAGGCCACTGGATATTCAACATGATAACTAACTGAGGATGTGAGAAATATAATCTTTGCCCTCCACAAAGATGGCCTAGACTTCCATCACGCTGAGACTGAGCTACAGCATGGTGGCCAAGGTCATACAGCAATTTTCTAGGCTAGGTTCTACTCGGAACAGGTCTTTCCAGGATCGACCAAAGTTGTCGAGTTCACATGTTCAGCGTCATATCCAGAGGTTGGCTTCAAACAATAGACGCATAAGTGCTGCCAGCATTTCTATGTTCTCTAATTGCATAATTACAAAGGTCAGATAAGGTGAGTAGAAACAAGGTCACCAATGTTATGCCTGATGTGTGCGTGTACATAAACATCTCATTTTAAGTTTTTATAAGAATTTGTTTCGTAAATATTTTTGGTAATATTTTGAATGAAAGCTTAAAGGAGTAAGCAAGATAGAATTATTTTACGGCCCATTTAGTTCATGTCTACTAGAGTTACCATTATTTGTGCAGGCCACTGTAGGTAGTGAAATTATTTAGGAGGTGAATGGATCATATACACACAGCAGCGAAAAGGGATCATTTCAAGACATGAGTGTAACTGATATTTTGTTACTGAATCAAAGTACACAAGCTTCCTCTGCAGTTGATTTGGGTGGCAAATACAGCGCCATAAATCTCATTAAGCAATCATACAAAGGGTGGTTCATGCTCGCTTTTAAACAGATGAAGGCTTGGACATTAAGAAAACAATTTCACACTGATTAGGCTGAAAAGAAAGTCAGCTCTAGTTTTACTGGCACCCTTGGTAATGAAAGATAATAAAAGTTACGAAAAATGTCACACTAAAATATGGGTAATACCCAACAGCAGATAGTAATATTATCAGGCATCTTGCGTTTTTTTAGAGCTTAATTCATTTTGGCCTCGACTTCTCAGTTTGTGTATTATGTAATCCAACTGTTGGCTTTTGTATCACTTCATTTCTATACATCGGTAAAACTGGGTACGGTTCCTGACTGCGAAATAGTTTTAAACACATTGACAAACTTTGTAAATAAGTTTCCTTTACATTGTCCATCAATCAGATACTGATAAGCAGTGATAAACTGCTGCTTTACTATTTGTAATGAACACAATGTGATGAATTGATTTAACGTTGCTTTAGTGTAGTTCGGCTACACTTTCTATGCAGCTTTTGTTGTAGTTCTAAGATTTATAATGATGTTAAAGTTTATTGTTGCTTGGCTGCATTTTCATGCAGTTGCCTGAAGTACCTTGAAAAGTAATTTATGTATTTACAAATTGAGACTTGTTAACACTGCAGTAATTTGTGGCTTATTCCACTGGGTCAAGGCAGTTATAGAATTTATTCATCTTTTTGTTTCTTTACACAAACCAAGTGAACAATCTACTTTTTGCTTCAGGCAGAATCACCAATGCATATGAAACTCTTCTGCTTAGGGGTCATTTCTGGTTTTTATTTGCTAAATTCTTACAGTTCTGTCACAAAAATTCACTCATGTTTTTCATTAGTATTGTTGAGCAGTTTCCATTTAAGGTATATTGCTGAGTTTTCTATTCTTGCATTGATGGTTTCCTTGGTCTGCCTGCATATTTTCGTTTAATAAACCATTTTTTCTTTACACTTGCTCCACATTTAGACACAGCTGATTGGAAACAACCAACATATTTTGCCACATTGTGTTGAAATTTCTTTAGGAAGGAGTTTTCTAGTCCATTTCATTGTTTCGTGTGATTCTTACTGAGGCCTTGTTTTCTTTTAAATAGCCAAGTCCAACGTCTTAAGGTTTGCAAGCATTCACTTTTACCTGCAAACTAATTTACAATTGAATACTTCTTTCAAAATTGTTTTAGAAAATCAAATTATAAGGTGATTTTATTTTCCTAAACATTAAATAATTCCACATTTCCCCTCTAGTTGACCTGTGAAAAATATACCATTCCTTAAAATAACTTAATTGTTTGAGGTATTCATAAAACCAGAATATGCAGCTATTAAATAAATAGTTTGTCATATCTGTGATTTGCTTATTTGCTACAGAGAACCTACAAGGGTAGAGATTATAATATAATTAATTACGATAGTTTTTGCCAGGGCTGTCCCAGAGCTGGGGATTTGAATCTCTCACTCATTACTCAAGTCACAAATGTAGTGCCTTGATACTCTGTCTTGTAAACTACAGCTAGTGGCTCAACCTGAACATCTCTGCTTCATAAAGCAGTTCACACAACATGAAAGCTACAATTAAAAGAATATTGTCCTAAAGTAAGTAGTCTTCTTAAATACTATACTAAAACTTTAACTTCGTAAGCAAGCGAGGTGTGGAGTCCAACAATTTGATAGTTTATCTGCTCTGACAACTGCACCAGACAAAATGAGAAGCTACATGCAGTAAATGCTGGGTTTATAGCACAGGGACAAAACTAGTTGGTTAGCATGTGGTTTGAATAACATGTATGGTAGCCAACATACTGGCTAATTTAGCTAATTTTTTACTGGCACACAGATGACAGTAATTTAAAACTTACTGAAACACCTGGGTTCCCCATGCTAGGCTAGCCAGTGACATATTATACAAACAACAGGCTAACCAGTTTGTTTTTTAAGAGTTTTGCCTCTTTCCTTTAAAACACTATCTTGTTTTCAAAACTAAATAGTTATAGTAGTACTTTCATTCAAAGCAATATGGGTAAATTAATTTTAGTTATCAAAAATTATCTAATGAATTCCCAAAACTTGATTTCGACTCGCATATCAGAGACCCAAATCTCAAATAACTTGGACTCAGTGATTTATGAACATTTCTGCCATTTACAGCCTATTGCTCTATTGTGGACACTATCGTTTGTGTCAGAATACAGCAGCAGCTCCCACCAACACAAGACAAGGAGCTCATACACATACAGGTGACTTTTCTGAACTGGCTTGCCTGCTCATCTCTGAACTACTTATCTGACCAACTGAATGTTTGGAAGTGTTTTTATAATTAACCTTAGATGAGGGAGTACTACTTCCATTCTCCTTTGTAATGATTACAGGCTGGAGCAACTAGTGGCCCTAGTGATTGAATGCATGCATACTTCAAGCAAAATATTTTGCAATACATGACCATCTTCAAGGAGAATAGAAATAAGATTTATTGTCAAAATTACCAACTGTATGGCCGTCATATACTTCTTCCACCACAGGTACTTCTGGAAGCGTGGTCCCGCAGCAGAGAGGCCATAGTAGAAGTACATGATCACATGGACAACAGAGTTGACCATAGCATGGAATGAGCCCATTCCACCTGCAGAAATATTCAGAAGTTCACACACTGAAGCCATAATACTTTTTGTTACTTGGGTACAGCAATATACAAATGGTAGTAGTAGTTTAAATTCACAAAAATGTATCAAACAAGGGTACAGCGGTTTGCCACATTCCTGCATGCATTATATAAATACACACACACGGACGTTTGTGAACCCGTTTTTCTATATTTCTGCACAAATATGACCTAAAACAATAACATATTTTCATACAAGTCCCAAAAGTACAGGGTGGGTCATGCTGCAGCAGCTGGATTTTGTAAGGGTGCCATTTGTGAGTAGCTATTATCCGCCGACATGACCCCCATTCCCATTTTATTTAGGTGTATCCATATAAATGGCCCACCATGTAGATAAAGAGAACCTAGTTAAACAAAATGAGCCAAAATTATTATACTTGGTAATTTATTTATTGAGGAAAATTATCCAATTAACTGTTGATCAGTCCTGCCCACCGGATTCGAGGAATTTTAGCCTGTTCCTCCATACAGAACAACTTCAACTCTGGGATGTTGGTGGGTTTCCTCACACTAACTGCTCGCTTCATGTCCTTCCACAACATTTCCATTGGATTAAGGTCAGGACTTTGACTTGACCATCCCAAAACATTAACTTTATTCTTCTTTAACCATTCTTTGGTAGAACGACTTGTGTGCTTAGGGTCGTTATCTTGCTGCATGACCCACCTTCTCTTGAGCTTCAGTTCATGGACAGATGTCCTGATATTTTCCTTTAGAATTCTTTGATATTATTCACCTTCACACAGCTGACCTCATTCTTTGGGCTCATAACTGCAGCGTGTGACTCTTTGAACACGTGCATGTGCACTATTATTCAACCCCCTGCTTCAATACTTTGTGGAGCATCCTTTATCTTTTATAACTTCCAACAAATGTTTTCAGTAAGTACTAACAAGCTTCTTACACCTCTCAATTGTAATCCCATTCTTTGGCCCATTCTTCACATGCAATAAACCTCTAGTTCATTGATGTTTGATGGCTTCCATGCTGCAACTGTCTTCTTTAAATACCACCAAAGATTTTCAATTGGTTTAGATCTGGTGACTGAAGGCCATGCCAGGACATTCCAGTACATTTTTCTCAATCAAGCTTTGGTTGACCTGGAGGAGTGCTTAGGTTCATTGTCTTGCTGGAAGGTCCAATGATTGCCAAGGTTTAATTTGTCAACAGATGACATCGTGTTACTCTTTAAAATGGCCTGATATTTCTGAGAATCCATGATACCACAATCAGGATTGCCAGTTTCTGCTGCAGAAAAACAGGCCCGCATTATCAATGACCCATCTCCATGCTTGACTGTGGGGATGGTGTTGTTCTGGTCATAAGCCTGACCTTTCGCACATCAGCCAAATGTCCCAACAGTTCCAGTTTGGTTTCATCAGTAAATAAAACGGTCTTCCAAAATCCTGTAGTGTTATTCAAATTCCTTGTGGCATATTCTAGTCAACTTTTGATGTTCCTTGTGCTGAAGAGTGGAGTGCGTCTTGGAGTCGAGCCATGAAGTCCTCGTTGCTACTGAAGCACTTGTTCCAGTTTTCATCAGATCATCCTGTAGATGTCTTGCACTCACACTGAGGTTTTTCTTTGTTGTCCTGACTAAGTTGCTACGGGTCCTTGATGAAATTTTGGGCTTTCTTCCACGGCCAGGTAGGTTTGCAGCTTCCATAAGTTTTAAACTTCCTTATAAAATACTCCCAATGGTGTCTCTTGGGATGTTATATTTTTTGGAAATCTTCTTATACCCAGGCCCTTTAGGTGCAATTAAATAATCTCTCTCAGCTTTTGTGGAAGGTTTGTCTTTCCCATGATTGCAATTCACCTTGAACTGCTTCATGGATGAGGTTTATATATGCATCACAGCTGAGGAAAATGAAGGATCACAGAGTTCTCAAAGGCTTATTTATGTTTCCACTCCACTTTAGTCCATAAAAACTGCCAGAAAGCTTTAAAAACAATATTATATAGGGGTTGAATAATTATGACACAGCTGTCTTAAAAAACATACTATTACACATAAATACTACATCATGCATTTTCTTTTCTGACTTTATGTATCACTCAAGTCACCCAAAGCAGAATCTTGCTATTGGGAAGAAAAAAAAAACAAACAAAACTTGATAAATCCTTAAAATCTTTGGAGGGTTGAATATATTTGAATGCAACTGTATAATATACCGGTTTTCATTTCTCAAACTGACAGGCAAATGCAAGAACCCATCATGTAACAATATGTAAAAGAAGCCTATGTAACATCGGTTTATCAAGAGTAAAATGTAGGCAAGGAATTGATTATCTTCAAATTCCTAATTCAGGTAAAAAATATAACGGCGTTCTGACAACAGCATTTTCTTGTGGCCATAAAAAGTTACTTAATATTGTATAAAAATCAGTCATGGGTATGGTATGGTATGTAGTTTATTGTCATTCAGACTCTACAACAAGTGCACAGCTGAACGAAATTACGTTTCTCCAACTCAAGAGAGAGTTGGTGGGGCCGCTGCCATGGGTGATTCTATACAAGCATAACACTCCAGGGGAACTTACCAGGAGCATAGCTGACCCCCCACCACCAGGTCCAGGGCATGAAAGAATGGTGGAAGATGTGCAGGAATGTGATTTGACCATGTTTTTTACGCAGCACAAAAAAGACCTACAACAACAGTCCACAGAGTAAACAAATCTTAATGACAGAGTCATTTAAAATAGTTTTTTCATAAAACAAAGGAACAGTTATTGGTACTTTGATCATATCAAAATCTTGGTCACTAAACCAATTTTTGTATAGATTTGTTTTCAATGGTTTACATCACTGTCCTTTTAAAGGATCCAATCACAACTAAGCTATAACCAATCAAATTGTCACGTATTCATCTGTCACCTTGTATTCACAGGGTCTTTTGGTTAAACCCAGATACTTAAACATTACAGATACAGCATGAATGATATTTCACCTTCCTAACAGTTTTTGCTTTGATATAGGGCCTAATTAAGGATTCTGTGAGTTGATGACTCCAGATTGCTACAATTTTCTGCAAACCTCCAACTGTGATATATGGAGTAATTTTTGCCCCTATAACCATGTGTGTGGGCAATACCTGTCTTCTTCCAGGTAGGTTGATTAGAGCTCTGATTGTTGTCAAATTATTTCCATAACAGTGGCTATGGTAATGTTTAGGCACATTTTAGGCTATGTTTGTTGTTAATGCCAGACTTATGAAGGTCAAAATTTCTCATTAAGTGTATTCTTTAAAACAGTGAAAGTAAAATAATTTTTGTTGAATTTTGTGCAAAAAAAAAAAAAAAGAAAAAAAAAAGAGTAAATTAAATTTTGTTCATAAAAAATAGGTTTCTCTCATATCTTCAGTGTGATATTAAGCTAATCAACCACAAAGAAATGTCTTATTTTACCCATTATTACCAAGGTTTCCACCATTTCCAGAACCAACAGATATAAATACTTACTGTATCGAAGAGCTCAATGAACTTTGAGAAGAGGAACAACCAGGCCACTCTGACCATCTATGGAGAAAAAAACATATTTAAAATACCGCATTAAATCTACAGAAAGTCACTTTCTTTGATGTATGCTTGTTTCATTTGGATATAGTTATAGACTGATTGGGAAACGGCTATCACCAATGAACTCTTACCCTAAGTGCTTGAGGGCTGTCTGAATAATCACAAGGGTCACACCTCCATGTATATCCTGTAAGCCATCCTGACATCAAGAACTAGACAGGAAAAGGGGGATGTTTAAAAAGAGTAACTCGTTTTCATGACACCAGTTTTTCAGAAAAACTACTAAAGACAATAATATCAACAAAAATGGAAGTGTGGCATACAATAATTAAGCGTTTAGCTTTCTTCTCACCTCAAACACAATAAAGCTAGACAGAAACACTAAGCAAAAGTTGTACACAATCATAGGCCCCTTCAGCTCAAAGGGTTTGCGTTTAGCCATTATTCGTGGGCCTGCATACAGTACGAAGAAGAGATAGCCAAGGAGAATCGCTGTCATGTTGAACGGACTCTCCATCAGTGGGTAGCCTCTCACTCGTGGATCTGATTTGGAGAAGAATGAAACCACAAAGACATTTAATAACATTTAGTGGGAGTAAACAACCAGATGTTTTACATTTACTTTAATTGGACATTTCAGATTTTAACTTGGTAAAAGTTAAAATAAAATAAAATAAAGTGACCGGTAAGTGTATATGCTTTATAGTTGGTATAGTATCATATGTTTGTCAGTTTGGTGTACTTCTCCTTGCATACACATGCAGAAATATGTATGTGGCACAGGGATGAAACATCATCTTTCCAAAAAGTCAGTTTGTCAAATTTCTACACTGCTAAAATGCACCAGTCAATATCTAAATACATTAATAACTGGCAGCATAATGTGCAAAAAAAGTTGGTCTTCAGTTGCAACACTGACTACTAAGGTCCTAACTATTATTGAAAGCAACATCAATGCAATAACAGATTCATAGATTAGGTTTTCATCATCATACAAGGCTAAGATAATCACTCTGAATACCAGGGTTATAAGTGATAAAGCTTGATGCCATCGGTATCCTGTGATGAATCCTACTTCACCACCTGACCGTCTAGATTTTGTGGATACTGGGGATTCTTTAGCTATTTGATTAATTTGTGCCAACTGTAAAGTTTGGTAGTGGAGGAGGAATAGTGGTCTTTTCATGGTTTGTACTGTGCCCTTTTGTTACAGTGAACTGAAATTATTATGCCATACTAGAGAATTTATAATGCCATTCTAGAGAATCGCACACAAACAGTGTAGGAAAGGCACGTTCCTGCTTTTGCCTGACAATGCCCCAATGTACAAGCCAGTATTCAGAAAGAAAGGGTTGATAGAGTTTGGTCTTGGGCTGCAGAGATCCCTGACCTCAGCCTCATTCAAAATACCATGATAATGCTGATGTGACGTAAATACCGTATTTTCACAACTAAGGCACACTGGGTTATAAGGTGCAGCATCAGTGAACGGATCTAATTCCATATATAAGGCGCACCGTATTATAAGGCGCATTCAGAGAAAGAAAATCATCAAATAAGTCAAACTTTAATCAGCTCCTTCACATTAACTCTAAACATTGTTCAGTTGTAAGATAAAGTAAAAAAAAAACCCAATACACTCACTTTTTCAGTTTATTCCTCCTCCATAAATCCATTAAATCCATCATCCTCAGTGTCTGAGGTAAACAGTGGAGCGATTTCAGCAGCAAGCATGTCCAAATAATGTCTCTCATTATCCGAGTCTCATTGCTATTATTTATTTGTTTAGTGATGATTCAGTCCTTCGTGAAAGTTTGAGTAGAGACGCTTCTACCTGCTGTTCTCTGTTCAATAACGTCTTCTAACTGTGGCCATCGCGTTTGGTCTTCTCTGTTTAGTCTTGGTGATTGGTGCAAATCATCTGCTTGCTTTCTCCACTTCCACACCATTGATTAATTAATGTTAAAATTTCTCACAGCTGCTCTATTTCCATGTTCTATTGTGTACCTTATAGCTTTGAGTTTGAAATCCACTTCATAAGTATGTCTCTTAACGGACGCCATTTTGAGTTCATAAACACCCTGACTATGGTTACCATAATGCTCCTAGAACAAGCACTCCAGCTTTGTTGCTTACCAAAGCCATTCTAAAATATTTAGACAGATTTTTGAGGACCGTGTACCACATAAAATCGGTCAATAAGCACAACCAGAATCCATACATAAGGCGCACCAGATTATAAGGCAAACTGTCGATTTTTGATCAAAATTAAGGATTTAAAGTGTGCCTTATAGTCATGAGAATACTCTACTTAAAGTCCATAATATTGTGCACAGTTTATATGTAATGTTGGCTTTAGTATATAAAATTAATACATTTAGGGAGTACCCACACCATGGCCAGTTGCCGTGTACTGTGCCTGAGCATGATCACCCCTCCCCCTTCCTGCTGCCCTGTGCTCACATGCTTTTTCCATAATTCAATAGTAGCTTAACCCTCTCGATGCAGGCGTTGCAGATTTGCAACAGTGGATGTGGAGTAATTAGGTAATTAATATTTATCTGTTGCAAATCTGCAATGCCTGCCTCGAGAGGGTTAACTTACTTAAAGGAAAAATATTTAAGTTATACCTCTCCCTGCAAGGACTTTGTCATACAGTTCAAGAACCCCATGTCTGACCGTCTCCAGCATCTTCACCAATTTCAAGATTACTTCTGGCTAGGAAAAATCTGTGGAAGCAAAAAAAGTTAAATGTTACACTTTTAAGCAACCACTGCAGAGGTTTCTAGACAGCCTAAATAATTATTGTGCTCTGAATACTTCTGAATAATTTCCACAGGGCTGTGGACAGAGAAAAGCATGTGAAAGAAAGAATACAATAATGACTTGCATGCTACAGACATGTGACACACACTGCTAGATAAAATGTGCTCAAGGTTAACAAGTGACTCCTCTCTCCCATATTCCTCCTCCCTGTAAAAATCCCTTCCATTCTTTCTCTCGAATGACATGGTCTGATGATGACGACAGGGAGGAGCTACAGCTGGGAAGGAAAGAAAAGGGGGTGCACAGCTAGAGTCTTTGTTGCTCTATTCGTTATCTATGTAAAACCAACACAACTTTCCTTTAATAAACAAAAAACCCACCCAGACAGTTAACATGGGCCATAAAGGTAGTGCAATCTACAATACAATTACAGCTGCCTTTATCAGTTTAGCTGAGTCACTGCTATGTTTTAAGTAAACAGAGGAGAGGTGCAGGTGTGGTTTAAGGAAAACAATGTGGAGTGATGGGTGGAAAGAAAAAGACATTTTAAAAAAACTATGTCCTAACTCTCAGGACGCTTGAGATTGTAGTGGAAAAAGCAGAGCTGCTGTAGATGTTTGCTAAAGTGTGCGCCCGTGGGTAGAAGGCAAAAGCCACATACCACATCTCCTACACTAATCAGGGCTCTCTACTAGCCAACCATTACGCCTGCATACAGCTGAAAATCTTTTGTGCTAGCATCACCAGATGTTTCCATTTTCCACATAGGCTATTCATTTTCCAATGGGTTTTCCAGAATGCATGTTCAAAATTATACAAATGACACACGAGCAAAATACTTCTAAGTGAGGTAATTCTGGAAATGCATTAACCGTCGCTTCACTTCCTCTTTGAAGGAATGTCAACAGTCAAGGTCAAGGTTTACAAAGCCATTCCCACCTATCCTATCTACGTGTGCAGTTTCTCAGTGATATGACCTTGAATGGAAATTCTCTCATATGCTCAGAGGGGAAAAAAACAGAAAACTTGCAATTTTATGTTGTGGTGTCAGTTCAGGCTTTAAGATGAAATCGAATACTGTTTTGCACCTGAATGACTGGTATGACCATTTTTGCTTCATAAAATAAGTTCATAGGCTAACATTGGCAGCATTGAAGGCAGCATTGTTAATAGCAGAGCCCAGCATTCAGTTTCATTAATGATACAATGCAACGGCTCAAACTTCAGCCAGTGCTCTCTCAACGGAACACGATCCTGGGGTTGTTTCACCCAAGTGCTAGCTCTGGTGTAGGCCCACACAAGTGCTATCTACCTTCTGAACGTACAAGTTGTTGATATGAATCTGCCAGAATTAATTCACCTGCTGATATTGAGTTTAATCACTTTCAACTATCCTCCTATGGTCTGGGACTGTTAAAAGAATGAAAGCATTCCTCAGCTTTAAGGGTGAGGCACAGTGCTGATTTCACAAGACTTCAAACATTAACTTCGTCTCAGCCAGGCTTTCCTAATGCAAGGCTAACCAGTAACGTTCATAATCCCACACTTGTGTGTGAAAGGACATCAGAGAAGTGAACAAATGCTTATTATCTCTTGTCGGGCCCACATTTTTTTCTTCACGCCCCTTTCTCTACTAGATGCTACAGATCTAATACGGGATGAATAAAGAGGCTTAAGAACCGTTTTTACAACAGAGCCCGAAGAGAACCAAATAATACTACTAAACACTGACAAGGAACACAACCAACACAATATTGACTCAAATGTGCAATTTCCCAAAGTGCAATACGTACACTGCTATGCACACTTTATAAATTTTACTTATTAATCTATACCTCGATTTGTTTATTTGACTTTTCCTCTTTACTTGTCCTGGTCAGGGTCGTGGTGCCTATCCGGTGGCACAGAGAGCTATACATGGTCGTCATCCTTCAGAATTGTAACTTAATTTTTGTTATCCTTAATTATGTCAAATATAGGAATCCTATTCTGTTCAGGTCTGCAGAGGGTCTAGTGCCTGTCCCCTCGGAGCACAGGGCACATGTATAACTGTACCCTGGACTTCAGTCCAACACAGGGCTACAGGGGTTACTGCTAGGGGAACCCTGACCAACTTTACATCACAGCCAGTGTATTAGACTCCTCTGCTGCTCAAGCATCCACAATCTGGACTTATTGAAGTGAATTCACGTCCCTTCCTGTAAATGTTACCTTAGGACACCAAAAGGAAATCAGCAGATAACTAATTGCAACTTGCATTCATGTAACTCGATTCCACAGAATGGCGTACCTGCATGCACATACTTCCATCAGACCTGATCTTACAACCTTAGTACAATCAGATATGATACGGATCATGGCGTCACCTTGTTCTGATTGGAAACACCATAGATTTTCAGGAATTTGGTGTCTTAAATATTTCTAGTGTAGAAGAAGGCATCTTGACAAGTGGGAACTCAGTCCCAGTTCTGTAATAATTCAAGTTCCGTGACAATTCAATTGTGTAATATTAAAATATACTATCAGCTCACAGCTCAGAGATCCCCGTTTTGATCTCGACCTGAACCTAGAGCTGGTCCTGCCCTGGGTCGCTGGCTGGGCACCTGCTTTCGCACGACCCTGAAGGATTAAGCGGGTAAGACAATGAATGAATGACTGAATATTATCCATTATTTACTCTGTTCCAGTAAATTAGGCCAGTAAAAGCCTTAACACAAACTTTACATATAAAGGAAGTGTCTCTCTTGGTTACCAAAGACAAGACTCTTGCAAGATGACAGGGTAAGTCCTCAAAGTCATTGCCTAAAAAGTACTGGATGTACTAAAAAAAAAAAAAACATTCTCAGTGAATCCGTACTCACCCAATTTCTAGCCACAAAGTAATCCGTCTATTCCAACTACAGTTAATCCACCAAAAGTAGCCAACTGCAGCTTACAGTCTCTGGTTCATGTACATTACTACAGCTTTCTCCAGGTATAAGTTTTACAACATACCAGAGATTATAAAAAGCAATCCAGCCAAAAAACAGTAAGTCATCACCAAACATTTCAAATTTAAAGAATGATGCACTGAGTAATTAGGACTATGGCTTTTCTTCATTGTGAAGGCCGTTATTCTGTAGGCGGATTCTGTCAGTAACAGGACAGTGTCCAGTCAGGTATTCAAACTTTGCAAACAAAAAACTAAAATGGTGGCACAACAGTACTGACCATTGTACAGTTCAGGTACATTAGATCATTGGCAACCACACACACACCTTTATGTTAGTCATACCAATAAGTCTGATGTTCACACGTCATAATAGCCAAACATTAACTTCATATTACAATACACAAACTATGTGCACTTTATATCTTAATTGAATTAAGAATCAATTAAGAATCGACTGTCCAATCTTGAAAAATATTTGCATGCTTTTCTCAAAAAGTTAGTTCAGTTAATGAAGTGATTCTTAAAGTGCTGATGTAGAGCTATTGCTGGGGGACATAGCAAGGCAAATAAACGAGGCATGTTTAAGAAAGCAATTTGACACTAGTTTGTTTTGTTCAATAAGAAGTTGCACTTATTATTGAATTACAATGTTTAAAATAAATTCCAGTGGTGTTTGGATGTAAAAAGTGTGTGTGTGCATCAGAGTTGGGTGGGGAGAATTGATGAGTTAGAAGTGTAAGAAAAAAAAAACCAACCCAAAAACATCTGAGTTCTAGTAGGAATAGAACATGTGTGTTTTTACAGGGGGGTTTGGGTTTAGTTTAAAATGCAGCCTGTTAAAGTTTGTCAGTAGTCATTAAATGACAGAGTAGTCAGAGGCTGAGAAACCTCCCTGCTCTGTGCAAGCCCATCATGTGATCATGCTTCATCAGGAATGACCAAACAGATTCTAACAACTACACATTCAAGTCTGAGCCACTCAGTTCACTTAAGTCTTTCCCAAGTGTAAAACATCCATTTCAAACTAATGCCAGTAAGCTGGATATTACGACAGCAAGCTCAAATGAAGGGGTGAGGCCATGAATTAGCTGCTGTAACAGGCATCATGTTAATGAATCATGCTGTATGCTGTAGAGAGGAAAAAAAAACAAAACAAAACAAAACAAAAAAAAAAAACCATGGTTAAGAGTTAATAATGAACCAAGGGCGGAAAGAGTATCCCAGAGAATCAAGGCAACAAGGCAAACATACCAACCGGCATCTGTTAATGGGGCGTGACTGTTAGAGTGGGTAGATTGTTTTACTGGCTCAAACAGGAGGGATAAAAGGAGAAGTCACTGAGCAACCATAGACACTGTTCATAACAAAATGTTATGGTTCTCTTTGAAGGAACTGTAGACAAGATTGGAAAGAAGGGTCAGTAATTTGTAGTGTAGTAAAAGTTTCACTTACCTTTAGCTAAAACTACTTCTTATTCCTTAGTGGCCTTCTCCAAGTGCTGGTTTGGCAAACTCTTAACTTGTGTTCCTGCTGTTCCAGTTTAGATGATCGGCAAGGCCTGAACAGCAGAATGTTAGAGGGAGAGAAAGAAAGGGAAGTGGAAAGAGAGAGAGGCAGAGAAAAAGTGAGTGAGCTGACGGTGACTGGTACTACTGGCCTCCAAGACTCCTCCCACACTGACTCACTCAGTGGATGAATAACTGGCTTACAGTGTGTGTATTAGAGTGTAACAGGAAAAAAAATCAGTGTACATAAAAGTGTAAATGAGCGGAATATAAGAGCCGGAAAAATGTGTGTGTACCATAGCAGGCTCCTTAAACAGGAAAGGAGATGGCCTAAATACACATTCCCCACCTCCCTAAAACATCCACCACTGTCCTTCCTTCCCTCTGAAAACAGAGGGGCATGGCCTGATCCACTGCTTTTACCCAGCCTGTGCCCATAGGATTATTCACAGCACCAGGCAAGAAATCAGTAGCTACTGTGTAATAATGAAGAGGCCTATTGTTCTGTACTAGCCTAGCTGAGCCGCACCGGCAACACACCCTTGAATACAAAGCCACAGCTCCACACACGATTACACAAATCTACCCCCAAAATATACGAGGATTATTAATGCCTCAGTAAGATAACAGCAATGCCAATGATCACAACAGATAAATTAAAAAAAAAAACACTTTGAAAACCATTTTAGGAAGTAGTTGATAGTATGAAAATCGCAAATACCAGTCATATTAGGAACCTTCTTAACATTGTGACGTTCGTCTACAAGAACTCTAATAACCTGTAAGAATAGCAGTCGTGTGGCTCAAATTAAAAAAAAAAAATCTATAATTTCAAGAGTCATTGCCAGCATTAATAATGGCAAAATTATATTTTTAGGGAAATGTAACAGCAGCCCTTTGATTCAAATATTTTATTGGGGATAAAAAAAAAAATCATCAAAACATTTGGTTTTTCAAGTTATGGCCTTTAGACTTCCATTTTAAGCATGTTTTGAGCAAGCAAGATTTTCTTTCTTGAATTAAAGGGAGACATACAGTGTCAGATTCTATAGACATGTTTAAATGCTGTGGTATTTTACTAGGAATTACAGACCAAATGTAAATGATCATTGATTTTTTTTTTCTAAAATTCAGTACACCAAGACTAATCACTATTAAAATACAGGGATCGAAGGTCATATATGACAAAGAGCAAATAATGAGTCATATGATGGGAACATTGGGACCAAAAAAAAAAAAAAAAAAAAACCCACAATAATTTTCAAATCTAAACTTATTATTTATAATAACTGATAGCCAACTACATCATAAATAACAATAAAAAGATAACTTT
>JAVSBU010337641.1:0-10827 GCA_033118015.1 Loricariichthys derbyi | reverse complement strand
AAGATCACGCATCTTAGAATGTGCGCATAAGACAGAATGAGCGAGAGAGAGAGAGAGAGAGAGAGAGAGAGAGAGAGAGAGAGAGAGAGGCTGTGCTTGCATGTGGAAGTGTAGTGTAGAGCGTGATAGACAAAGAGCATCCTGATTGGTTTACTCAGCAAAATAAGCCAATCAGCTTTCAGTGTGCGCGGGCTCTTTACTTGAGGACAAAGTTGTGAGTTCAGAATAGAATAATACAATTTCTTGAATTTCCTACGTGATTAATAAAGTACTATCTTATCTTAATATAATATATTGTGCTTTCATATCTTTTAGGGATCACAACATATTAGTGAGGCAAAGCACAGGGAAAGCTGCTCTAATAGAGCTCAGTTCTTTTCACCAGAAAAGCAGAGTCTCACTGAGAAAGTGATCACAGCACAGGTGGATTTCACATCTTTTGTTGTTGAACATAATGTGCCATTCAATGTATGTAGACACACAGGCAAGTTATTTTGGATAATGTTTCCAGACTCAGACATAGTAAGAAATGATGCTGCTCCTCCACTAAGGCAGCTGTGATGAAACTGGCACTGGAACCTGAATGTTCAGAGGATGTGTACAAATTAATCCTGACAGAAAAAACGTCATATAGTATTTTGGCTGACGAAAGCAATGACATAATGTGTGAGAAAGACCATTTTTCCTGGGTAGGGGTGTTTACGACACCTCCCTGAAATGTGTTTCCGCAGGTTGGGATGTCTGCATTAGCTATTAGCTATTAGTTAAGTTTTGTTTTCTTGGGGGGCCTGGACACTTTAGTGTTGTAAACAGGAGGGCCAGTGAGGTAGAAAAGGTTGAGGAACCCTGCATTCGAAGCCATATGATTAATGCCATATCTTTAATCTAAAGCACAACCACCTTTGATTTGTGAAATTCATTTGTTATTTTATGAAATCCATATATAACTGAAAACCATAATATATAATATAAAAAGATCTAAAGCTTTACCTTGCAGATTTACTAAGGTACTTAGACATTTATTCATTCATTAATTCAGTTAACCATATATTAAAAAGTTTGAAACAACGTTTCTTCTAAACTTGAGTGAGAATCCTTTTATTTTTATATTTATACCTTTTACTTCTGACCAACATGTCCCAAAGCCAAATGGAACAAGTTAAACAGCATGATGCACTTGTAGTAATTGGCCTTTAGAGGGCGACATTCTAAAATTTTGTGTGTGACGCTAAATCCTCCAAGGCAGGGTCACTTGAAAGCGACACAGCAGGGCGAAAGGCAGGAGCTAGATAGTGCACCAATAGTGCTAGATACTGCCACACACACACACACACACACACACACACACAGAGCACTTTGGAAACACCAATTAACCTAACACGCATGTCATTGGAAGGAACCTGGACTACAGTGAGAAAACCCACAGAGACACGGCGAGGACATGCAAACTCCACTCAGGTGGAACCAGGGGCCGAGGATCTCAGAACTGTGAGGCGGCAGCACCAAACATTGCACCACCGTGCTGCTGTAATGCTAAATCACCTTGGACAAAGTGCATTTTATTAGTTTTATGATTTAACAGCATTATATTGGACACAATAGATCTGCTTTAATTACCTGTTCTGCAATATTACTATGGTTTTATTATTTATTAGATACAGTCATGCGACACATTTATCTTCCAGTTCGTATTGAAGGCCAAATAAGTTTCATTCTCAATTAGGTATTTCTAAATGGAATAGTCTAGAGTTGTCCTTAGGCCTAGATAAAAAGCACTTTTCAACCCACAGCACCGTTCCACTCTATATGGAGCACTTTGGGATTTTTAGAAGGGAAATGGCTTAGGATTTTACAGATTTTACAAATATTAAGTTTTACAGCTTTATCTGAGATCTAATGGCCTGCTTAAGTGTTTACTTATCTGTACCTGTAATATTTAGTTGTAGCTACATCACCTTGGGTTTACCATTAACTAGTTAGTAGTAAAACCAAGACAATCACTAAAGGTGTATCTTGCATTAGGAGCCAAATAAGCTTAAACTTCACTTATGCATTTCTATATTAAACAATTTTATAAGTGTCTTTAAACAGCACAGAACCCCTAAGAAATTTATGATCAGACGCCAAGTACATTAATGTTGTACCAGATTGTGCCATTGAAATGTTCACGCATTTCAGTGTGACATCTTTATATCTATAAACGCACTCTGAAAAGCCATAACTTAAAAAAAACCTGTGCATTATTGTGCTACCCTCATCTCATTCAGCAAAAGATCTAACCTGGAAGTGAAGCTCTATTATGCAGTTATATGATTTGACCACCAGGTGTCGACATTTACAAAGATTTGCGCACTTTAACGTCTCAGAAATACTGCCACAAGCACGTTGGAGTTCAAGTTTAGTTTACAACTTCACAAATGTATCTCAAGCCCAATGGATGAATTCAATGTTTCTCTATCTACCTATGTAGCTCGTGCATAATGTTAGCATGGTTATATTTGGCAATTTACTTTAGATACTTTAGATTCAGTGTCTTCCAGCTTGCATTGAAAGTTAAATCAATTGAAACCTGAGTTAACTGTTTTAAATTATGATAAAATGCTTTACAACAAAAAAACACCTTGTAGGTTTCTGATCAGAAGCCAAGAAATTAAATCGAATGGCAGAATGAAGAAATGGAATGATGCACATGTAAAATTTTGGATATTTTCTACTGCAATGCGAACCATGCTGAATGAGATGTGACACCATACAACCCTGGCTCTCGACAACCCTGAATTGTGTTAAGCGGTTATATGAATGAATTAATTAAAAAATTGAGTTGTGACCAGTAACTATTGAAAAAGTAAAATTTTCTGTAAATACATTCAGACTTAAAAACACCCCACATAAATGTAGTTATGGGTTAATTAGATCAGAATGTTTTTTGAATATAAATTTGATAGAGCTAGCGAATTAGCTAGCAAATACCCTTTTAACAGACTGGTTAGTCACAAGCTATTACAGTGATATAATGCTGGTTGGATAAATTGTAATCATATACAGCATATTAATATTTGTAATGTAAATACAGAATTGTTCACTTAACATTTGTAAGCTAGTTGTAGCATCCCTCAGACTTTAGCTATAGCATGCAGTAACCTCTGTGGTAAAGCTGTTTAATATGCTGACTTTATTTTGTTTCCATAATTAATTAGCAAGAAATCTGTGTCTGTTTAATTGTGATTTACTGTAATGGTTTTCACTCAGTTTGATTAAATGTTAACTCTGATATCTCTGTATGCTTCAAGCACATAAACTACTGCATGGTTTATTTAAACTAAATTTTAAATGTATCATGTTTACTCCTTTTAGTAGACTAAACATGAAATATATTGCAATCTTCAGGCTTTTTTTAACTTTTTTTTTACATTTTATGTCGCAGCCTTGTGCTGAAAAAAATCTGTACTCAATACGCCATAATAACAAAATGACAAAAACAGAATTTTAGAAATTTTTGCTAACTTATTGAAAAGGAAAAACTAAATTCTGACTTTGACATAAATTCAGACCCTTTACTGAGTAAGTTTAAGAACCTTTGGAAGTTTTAATATTTTCATTCAGCTTTCTCTCAACTGTGAACGGGTTCCCTGCCACGACTGCTGAAAAAGACCCTCATAGCACGATGCTGCCACCACCATGCTTCATAATTCATGTTTCCAATAAAATTCAGTTTTTACTTTCACATTATGTGGTATTGAGTGCAGAACGATCGGGGGAAACTTGACTGTTCTTTATTTTAGCACAAAACCGCAACCTAACGAAATGTGGGGAAAGTGAAAGGGTCTGAAGACTTTGCGCTGTAATGTAATGTTTGAATGGATTTAGAATGGAGTTAAATCTGCACAAGACAATGCTTATTGTTCACTTCAAAATAAGGCAAAAGGCTCCTTGGACCTCTTGAACATGCATAACAGATAGCTACAACATAAAGGCAGTGAATTGCTATAGCACATCACAATAGTGACCCAGGTTCAAGTCAGTGGTGCGTTCCAAGAGTGGCCAAGGGAGGGATTGTTACTATACGTTAAGGGAATTTATTTCACCTTGCAGCACTGGGAATTCCAGCTTAAGTTGGCAGAAATATCTTGTGGATTTTACATTATCAGTGAGCATGCTGATCACAATCACAAACTGCTAGTATTTTAGTATTTGGTAACCATCATACAGAATACAATAATTTGATGGTGTGGCTTTTGAATGATGAAAATCATTGGCCAGCAAGCAAACGCACAAAATCAATAGTTTTATGTCATTTGGTCTTACCAAGTCGACTTACCAAGATGTTTTCCAGAGTCAACTATTGAGCTTTCACCAGTACTTACTGGTAAAGGTTTATTTTCTAACATAGCCTATTAAAAAAACAAACTGGAATGCCAGCCAGCTCTTTAAATAACAGGTCAGTGATTTGTGCCAGGACTCTGGATTTAGTCAGATGAATTTTATTTGCATAAGGAGAGTCGCTCAGCCTTTGTTGTCTATCAAACTCTATTGTGACGTCACAAGCAGCGGAGGCAGCGGCGCCCCGGGTCCAAAAGCGGTCCAGAGCATCTCTCAGCTACAAAACCCTCACCAACTCTGGGATCAATGCGCTTTTAAGGTATGGCGTCTTAGGATAAAAACAGTTATAAATCTAGTAGCCTACTATATTCGAATCGTATTGTTATGAGTCAGGTTTTCTCGTGAAAAGTAAGGTTTGTTTGTTAACCCATCTCTTCTTTTCTTACTGGTTTAGAGGAGGTTCTTGTCGCCCGTGCGCTGCAGTTCTTTATGAGTCCAGATGTTGAGTGTGCAGCTGTGGTGCTGATACAGGTGGCTCCTGACGCTCCTCTGTCCTTCCTGTCTCTTTTCCTGCAGGACGCGCGCGTCTCTCCGCATCTTCTCTTTTCTTTTCCACCTCCTTTGGATGTCAGTGAGATGGGACTTTTTAACGCGCTTAGAGATTTCAGTTTGCTGACATGGCTGAGGGAAGAGAGGCAGTCCAGGAGGCTGATGCTGTTCATCGTTTTCGTGGCGCTGCTCCTGGATAACATGCTGCTGACGGTGGTGGGTGAGTTCAGATCGCAACGATTAGACAAACTGTATTAGGCTGATGAACTGATCCGATCCGATCCGGGACGATTAGTCCGTGATGGACTGTTTACTCACACGTTAAAATACATTTCCCTCCAGTTCTCAGACGGTTCATTCAAAACGATTTCCGCCGCGCAACTCTGGTGCGTCTGCACATTCATTCATTCATTCATTCATTCATTCATTGTCTGATCCTGGTCAGGGTCGCGAGAAAGCCGGTGCGACACAGGGCGCAAGGCGGGAACAGACAGGGCACCGATCCATCATAGGGCTTACACACTAAGAGCACTTTAAGAACGCCAATTAACCTAACACGCATGTCTTTGGATATGAAAGGAAACCCAGGAAGACATGGGATCGAACCGGGGAGCTGAGAGGAGTGAGACAGCAGAGCACCAATCAGGACTGTTCTCTGTCTCATACACACTCTGTAATTAGGAGTCCTATTGCAGAGTTTATAAATATTTACTGATTACCATGAGCAGTTTGGAAAGAGCAATGAAAGCCACTGGAGTGCGACACCGAGGTAATCCCTATAAATATAACATGGGACTGTGGTGGTGTACAGTCAAGGTGTTAGACTATATGGCAGAAGGTCCAGAGTTCAAATCCCACCTCTGCCAATCTGCCACTGTTTGGTCTTTGAGCAAGACTCTTAAACCTTAATTGCTCGAACTGTAATAAATAAACCCTTCCTAGAAAAATAACCATGATCTTGCTCCTCATAGCCTCAGCTCTTCCTAAGGGCACCATTTGAATAGTCCAAATAAAATAGACCAAAGAAAGTGTTTGGTGTCCAAATACAGATCTGCACTGAAGAAGACAAATAATGGAAGGCAATCAAGCAAACTAAAATCAGCATATCCATCTCAGCACCAAACAATGTAATTATTACTCTCATTAAGAGTTTTTAAGAAGTGGTCCTCAGCTGCACAAGGAAAAAAAGTTCAGCTGTATTGATATCCATTGTCCTGTATTACTAGCAGGCTAATCTGGTGCTGATTTGAATATTTATGCAACTGCTGATCACCATATAAGTATGACATATATAAGTGTATTCTAGACTTTACTCTGAAATTTTAAATTAATAAAAAAATCCAATAAGCAGCAATTCTCTGGGTGAAAATGCCGTATTGAAATCAAAGGTCAATGCCTTGTTCAAGTTGACAGAAAGGCCATGGGAACGCAGGTTTCTGTACAATTCTGGTGACAATACCAATATCAAATCTTGAGGAGGATGGACTACAACAACAGAAGACCACATTCCATTTCTGTCAGCCAACTTGGCTGGACAGGGTGAGAAAAGATAGACTCTCAAAGAGATGGCAGGGACAGAATATGCTGTCTTTATCAATGGACCCTGCCTAACTTGTGTCCAACTCACTGAGTGTACATGAAATACGTAAGAGTCCGGTGCCAAGCTTGATGCCTTTGAGATATTGGGACAAGCTGAACTATGCTGTGTTAAGGTGGTTTGTACGGTGACTTTCAGCTGTATTGAGACACTGGATCTAACTAATAATCACCAATTTATTTTCTACATGGGTGTTTTTAAAAAGTCTCTTTTTTTTATTTATTGAATAAATACTGTTAATAATACAACAAACACTGTGGGTTTCAGATGATCATTTAGTTTTGGCACCAGGCCTGTGACAGGGTAATTTGGCTAATAAAGTCCCTAAACATTGTAACATATCTTATTGATCTCCTAAAGCAGTATAACCCATCCTAGGCACTTTATTCATCAAAGTCAATCCTTTTTTCAATCCCTAGTAATAAGTACTGTCTTGTGTAGATTCCTGTGGTCAAATGCAAATCCATATAAGGTTTTAAAATCCACATTAAACTACACTAGTTTAAAATATATAAAGGTATAAAACATACAGACATAAAACCTAATAGTGTTTTATTTGAAACAATGATATTAATCAAAACAAAATATGAAAACCTCTAGTAGAGTAGGGTACTGTACCACACAGTCTTATCTTTGTGTCTTTTATAAAATCTAAAACATTTAACAATAATGAAAACGAAATAACCTTAGAATGTTCTCTGCTTTTAAGACTGCAATTCTCTTTTCTGTCAGCAGGAGTCCCAAGGGTTCACTCATACTAGGTTTCTGTCATTCAGACATGAACTAGGTTTCTGTCATTCAGACATGAATAAGATATATTTATATAAGACAGATTTTTAGTTTCTCTCATAATTCTTAATATGGATGGAAGTTAAACAGAACATACATGAAGTGCTAGATCTTTGAGATGGATTTGACATGTTCTTCCTACATTTTCCTTCAACACGCCATTGAGTTGATTTACACCCTCTCTCCCTTGTACTCTCTTTCTCACTTATCTGGCAGTACCCATCATCCCCAGCTACTTGTACACAGTGGACGAGGAGGCTACGTCTGGCACCAAGAACAGCTCCGTGGCCTATCAGGTTCCATCAGGAACAATCCAGACCATTGTGTCTCTGTACGACAACTCAACACGCCTGACCAACCTCAGCCCACAGTTCAATACTCCGAGCACAGCCCCTGCTCTAACCCCGACTACAACCTCAAACAGCTCAGACTGCCCTAAAGCAGATGAGAAGCTCCTGAACGAGAACGTGAAAGTCGGGCTTCTGTTTGCTTCCAAGGCTACAGTGCAGCTTATCACCAATCCTTTTATAGGACCACTTACTAACAGGTGAGCAGGTGCAAATTACAAATTTTGTAAACAAACGTTGATTTGTTAAAATTTGAAGTCTGGTTTACTTTGAGAAGTTGACCAATAATGCATGATTCAAGAAACAAACAGAAAGAAGCCCTGCCCACTAAACCCCCTCTCCATTCACCACCAGTGAAGCACATTCTAAGCTATCTGTCCAGTGAGCTTAATCATTTGTCTGTTTCAAACCAGTGACTGCATGAACACAATGTAGACCACCAGAGACACACAGGCTTCGATGAGTGTCTGTTAGATCTGTGCCTATGGCTTCAAATCTGATTTGGCAGTGTACACTGCTCATTAAGAGAAGTTTAAGTTTGTGACATTGTGATACCATTGTGATATATGATGTATATTGGACCGTTTGAGTCAATAAAATATTGAACACAGTGTCTGTTTGTACTAACTGGAAACAGCACTAAAACTTCTGATGAGAATTTCTTGTGAACTGGGATTTTTGCCACTGCTCGTAGACTCATTTGCCCGTACATTTTAATACACCTGCAAATTCAGCTGCTTCCTTCACACTGCGGCCTTTGGCACCTTTTCCTCTTTACCAATCATTAACATTTGCTCTGCGACTCATTTTCCGTGTGTCAAAATGAGCACCTCTTTTTAACCTGTCAATCCCGTCGCACACCCAGCAGGAATTTATGGCTACCATTTTTAATTAAATAAAAGGGAATTTGCTATTCCCATTTAGTCTTAAAGCAATCACCTTTTGTTTTAGCTTCTTTTTTATTTTATATGAACTTTTTATATCGTAATCCGCATAACCCTGAACATTTGTAAATTGAAAGGTTGTTTAAATATGAACACTGCAATGTCTTTGCAGAATAGGCTACCACATTCCAATGTTCACTGGATTCTGCATCATGTTTCTCTCCACAATCAGTGAGTAGCTTCTACCACTGTTTCTAAATTAACTTTCTTTATTTTCAGCATTAAAGCCATTTTTTTAAATATTAAAAACATGCTTTAACGTGTCTGGATTGTGATCTTGGTGTAGTGTTCGCCTTCTCCTCGAGTTACGCACTCCTGTTTGTGGCCAGGTCCTTGCAGGGAGTCGGCTCATCCTGCTCATCCGTGGCAGGTACAAACCATGTTATAATAAAACCTCTTAGATATTCTGTAGAAAGACTCTGTATACTGTGTATTAAGCATGGTGGGGGAGAAGAATTATTGTTATATTGTGTATAAAAGCTGTTGTGAAGTGTTCTGCTTGAATAGGTTTTACTTTAAAAGTAATATCATCAAGCTTGGACATCCAGTTTGGATGGAAGTATCATTTTGGGCAAGGTGCTGGTGGTGCCATACACTTACTCTGATGGATAGTTAAAGCTTCTCTCAGTGGTTCTTAAGCTGTAAACTTAGACATTATTCCCTAAAATTCCCTTCTCTAGCTCTAAAGCTAGCCTTAATTTGTACGCTCGTATGTCTGCAGGTATGGGTATGCTAGCGAGCGTGTACACAGATGATGAGGAGAGAGGAAATGCCATCGGAATAGCATTGGGAGGACTTGCTATGGGAGTACTAGGTCTGTATGCTTCATAAAACATCAACAGCGTGTTAATTACTATTGTTATCCATTTAATATGAGACAACCTAGCAAAACATAGACCCCAATGTGACAAATGATATACAGGTGTGCACCATTTAACAACAGCATTACATTCTTTGACAAACTGACCAAAATGGACATTATTGTAGTGATGTAGTCTTCCTTATGCTACTGTATTGTAAATATAAAGGGTAATTTCACAAGAAAGCTGCGTGCAAACGATAAGTAAACGTGAAAACACGTGTGGAATGCCACCATCTACACAGCATCCCTAACATGACTGCATTGTAATTTATGGCAATTCACAGTAACTACAGAAAGTCCAATAATCTCATTAAAATCCAGTAAGTTCAGAAAGTATTCAGACCCCTTTAAATTTTTCACTCTTTGTTTCATAGCAGCTGTTTGCTAAAATAAAAAAAAGTTCATTTTTTTCTCATTAATGTGCACTCAGCACCCCATCTTGACAGAAAAAAACAGACATGTAGAAATTTTTGCAAATTTATTAAAAAAAGAAAAACTGAAATATCACATGGTCAAAAGTATTCAGACTCTTTGCTGTGACACTCAATTTTAACTCACATGCTGTTCATTTCTTCTGATCCTCCTTGAGATGGTTCTACTTCTTCATTGGAGTCCAGCTATATTTAATTAAACTGATTGGACTTGATTAGGAAAGGCACAAACCTGTCTATAGTGGTCACAGTGCATATCAGAGCAAATGAGAATCATGAGGTCGAAGGAACTGCCCAAGGAGCTCAGAGACAGAATTATGGCAAGGCACAGATCTGGTCAAGCTTACAAAAGAATTTCTGCAGCACTTGAGGTTCCTAAGAGCACAGTGACCTCCATAATACTTAAATAGAAGTAGTTTTGGATGACCACAACTCTTCCTAGACCTGGCCGTCCAGCCAGATTGAGCAAACATGGGAGAAGAGCCTTGGTGAGAGAGGTAAAGAAGAACCTAAAGATCACTGTGGCTGAACTCCAGAGATGCAGTAGGGAGATGGGAGAAAGTTCCACAAAGTCAACTATCACTGCAGCAGTGCATGGTTTTCTCCAAACATACTGCTTAGAATAAAGGCCAAAAAGTTCAATCTTAGTCTCATCAGACCAGAGAATCTTATTTCTCATGGTCTGGGAGTACTTCATGTGTTTTTTGGCAAGCTCTATGTGGGCTTTCATATGTTTTGCACTGAGGAGAAAAAGCCCCAACTGATGGAGGGCTGCAGTGATAGTTGACTTTGTGGAAACTTTCTCCCATCTCCCTACTGCATCTCTGGAGCTCAGCCACAGTGATCTTTGGGTTCTTCTTTACCTGTCTCACCAAGGCTCTTCTCCCATGATTGCTCAGTTTGGCTGGACAGCCAGGTCTAGGAAGAGTTCTGGTTGTCCCAAACTTCTTCCATTTAAGGATTATGGAGGCCACTGTGCTCTTAGGAA
>JAVSBU010337631.1:0-10827 GCA_033118015.1 Loricariichthys derbyi | reverse complement strand
TATAACATTTCTATCTCATTTGTAAAACTAGGTTCTCTTTATCTACTTTTAGTACTTGTGTGAAAAGCTGATGATGTTTTAAATCATATTTATGTGGAAATATAGGAAATTCTAAAGGATTCACAAACTTTCAAGCACCACTGTACAAGGTGCAACTTTTTGCACAAACTAAAACTGACGAAATACAATGCATTTCAAAAGTGTTCAGACCCTTTCACTTTTTAAATATTTTGTTAGGTTTTTGCTAAAAAAAAAAAAAAGAAGTTTGTTGCCATCATTCTGCACTCATACCTCATAATGACAAAGAGAGAACAGAATTTTTAGAAATTTTTGCACATTTATTACAAAAATTTCACAAGTACATAAGCATTCAGACCCTTTGCTACGACACTTCAAATTTAACTCTCGATCAGCTTTGAGAAGTTTCTACACCTTGATTGGAATCCACCTGTGGAAAATTCAGTCTATTGAAAAGAATTACCTACAGAGCTCAGAGACAGGAAAAAAAAATCTGCTGAAATAAAAGTTCCCAAGAGCACAGTGACTCTTCCCAAAGTTGGCTACCCCAGCAAATTAAGCAATAAGGGGGCTTGTTTAAGAGAGGTGACCAAGAACCCAATGCGGAGACAGAAAGGAGAAAAATAGCAGAAAACAAGCTGTCTGATACCTGAACTCCTTGGGCTCCAGGAGGGCCTTGTAAACCAGGAGGTCCAGGAGGTCCCTGAGCCAAAACACATTATCTTATTATAACAATAGCAACTTAATCTAATTAAGTTAATTGTTTAATTGATAAACAAAACACAGAGCGATGAAATGTCACCCAAGACATACCAAAATTCCTGGATCTCCTTTTGGTCCTGACAGGCCCTTTATGTACATCAGAAAAACCTCATTTACTCACATGTTTTGCAAGCTTAAAAAGTAAATTCTAGAGTGAGTACGTTTACAAGCTATGAAAACACAAAAACAAAGGAAGAAGCATCGACAAAATCTGGGATAAAATGGCTTAACTTTAATCATTGGGTTTGTGAGAGCCAGCTAATAATTGCATAGTAGTTGCTAGGCTGTTGCTAGCTGTAATGTAGTGCCAAATCTTGTGACTAAAGTGAGTTATAACATGTAATGTGTTAATAGAGTGTAAAATCCGTGATGGGGTGCCAAAACTTTAGACCTAAGTTCATTTAGATGTCTAGATAGTTATGGATAAGGGTCATTAACTGTCCAGATATTTATGGTATTTGATCAGCATCTGTATCTGCATATAAAGTTCATGGCTAAAGATCATTAGCTGTCCAAATATTTATGGCTATATGGCAATCCTATGATTAAATGTAGACTTACTTATACTGGAGACAAGAAACAGAGAGAAAAAAGGATGTGTGTATGCATATTTTTTAAGTAAAATACATTTTAAAAAATCACTTAAAATGTAAAACAAAGTTTTTACAAAAACATATGTTGGATCATTTAGAAAAGCACAAGCTCACTATTTTAGTGTAGATTTAATGATCATGCAAAGTTTCATGCAATTTAAAAGCTATAAGAGTAGATGATGTTTAACTTACTGATTGAGGAAAAGGAGAATAATGATAATTTAAAAAAATAAGAAAAGTACTTTATAACTTTTTTTTATAACTTTAAGAGACTTTTATAAAAAGCTACTTCTGGGAATATATCCATATATTTATGTTATTTCAGCATCCGATGTTAATAAAAGAATCCTTTCTTGGATTTGATATTTAGCAGGATTTGTAGTTATGGTGCAAATTATGCATCAAATAAAACCTGCCTTTAACTGCAAATAATTTAGATGTTCAAACTAAATTTCAGATGTTTACTTGTGACTGCAACATTGTATCATTCATATCATTAAAAGAAACAAATTTTATATTCTTATAACCCGGAAAATGGATAAGGAATCTTAATTTGGTCATGTGACCATCTTACTTCCCAATTGGTGTTCTAAAGATTGCTTGTTTTTATATAGAAGACAATAAATCACTATTTTTTAAATATAATATTATTTTACCATATATAGTAAACACACCACAGACCAAAGATGTACTTATGGAAAGAGGCAGTTATAAATTGGAGGCATTTTAAAATCAGCTCCAATCCCATGTTTACAGTGATGCCCCTAACTGATTCCCTTTAGGATAATAGAGTTTGTTTTTAGTTTTTTTTCTACACTAATCAAACAGATCACTCACAGGGGGTCCAATAACTCCTACACCGGGCTCTCCTTTCTCGCCCGTCTCTCCTGGTAACCCTGGGATTCCCCTCTCCCCCTAAAATCAAAAGCAAGAGAAAAAAAGATAAATGTCTCATTAGTAACCTCAGCATTTGACTGCTTCGCAACTCCTGGAATTCAGTTCTCAATGCATATTAATGAGAACAAAGAAACATCTCTGCACTTGATTTCTTTTCTTTTACATGTATTCTTAGTGCACATAAGTCACCATGGGTTCTAAGAAGGTTATTGCTTGGTAACAGCCAACCAAAAGGAAAACAGTCAGAACCACAATAAATTAATATTAATAATAAACGATAATGCATTTATTTCATCTGATTATTATTATTATTTTTTCATTTTGGTAGGTGTAAAGAGGGTTGCCTATAAATTCACTCCCACTTTAATAAATTTGTAACTCACTGACCAGTGTACATGAGAAGCTATTTTCAGATTTATATAAGGCACAAAGAGGCCGGTTTTATCCACATTACATCAATTCAATACATAAATTCTGTACAGTGTTTCAGTGTGGAATACAACTCCATTAAAGCATATAATGTCTTACGCAACAGATTAATTCAGTTTGCACTATTCCTTTACATTATTTCAAGAATTCTCTCGGCATGAATTAACAAGTAGTGAGGTACCATTGTATAATACTGTCCTATAGTAAGTAGTACTTCTTTGTTCTTCCCTTCAATTACCTCTATATAAACTATAACTATATAATCTGGTTCCCGTTTACTCGCTGAGAGTATTGTTCATAATATTGCCAATTAATGTCAAATATAGGATTTATAATAGCTTCCTATTAAGCGTTACATTTTTCCCTAGACAGAGTCGTAAGAGTACATAACTGTAGTTTCTAATTATAGTAAATTTCAATAAATCACAAATGTTTGTGTATTTTCAGATGATTTCCATATCATTTGCCAGTGAAAATACTTTACAATGACATTAGAGTAGCATAAAAAGATTATATGACTGTGGTATTGTCCGGTCACCATTTATTGGTCACTGACCTGTTTCACTGACCCTAAAACAAAATAAGCTGTACTTTACTTCTTAAGCAAGAGTAAGGACTCCACAAAAAAAAAGATCCACAAAAAAGTAAAATCCAATGAGTCAGTAGTACAAGTAGGAATTCATAAAAGAATCAAAGAGGAGACAAAGCTTTTGTGACTTACCTTTGGCCCCCGAGATCCTCTCGTCCCAGCAACAGTCCCCTGTGTTAAGAAAAAACAAAACAAAAAAAAAAACAAACATATTTTTTGTGGTGCTCTGCCCAGAAAATAGTAGGGGATCAAAATGGGATCAGTTGAGCAACGCAATACACTAAATCAATGACCAAAGAACAACACAGCTTTGCATTAGAGTGGTTTAAATAACATAAGAATAAGAACACAAAAAGTATGAATACAGGTGCATAAACAGCCTTTAAACTCATAATTTGAGTCCTAATGACACCACCTGGTCAGTGTTCTGTTTTCTTAACATCCTTAACTACATATTCTGTTATCTTTTTGGGCTCTTCTTCTTCTCTTCTCTACCTATTCCAGCTGTTTACTGGACTAAATAATGCTGATTATTATATTTAATATTTTCTTTATTATACATACACTATTGTATTTGTATATATCATTGTCTTGTAGTTTTAACTTTATTTATATTTATATTTATTTAAATAAATATACTCTAATATTACATTATAATTATTATATTATATTTTATATATTATATTTTCTTTAAACAACTTATGTTCTCCATTTTAATTTTCATATTTCATTTCTGTGTATTTAAACTATTACTATAAACTTATTCATGAGGTAACTTGGTTTGATTCTGACATTTAACATCTAGGCTGTTCAAGGAGGTTTGGTCACTTTTTGAAGCTCCCTTTTTGAAGCTGAAGAGGTTTCCTCCTCATACCTGGATCGCTTCTTCAAAACCATGCATTTCTAATGTGTGCAGAATGTGGTTTTGCATTGTCTCGCTGAAAAATGGAAAAGATGTTATATTAAAGGCAGCCTGTGCTACTTTAAAATTCATGTTCTCTGCATTAATTCTTCTATCACAAACGGTATATAGCTTTTTGGTGGTGGCAGGGAACCAAAGTGCCCAGATTATACACTTTGGCCATTTGGGAGACTGTAAAAGAACTCTAACAGAATGTGTTTTTTCTATTTTATTCAATTACATCTTCCCTTGTATTAACATGTTCATACGTGAACATGTGTTTTATCAGCAGTACTGATCAGATTGTGTACATCACCAATTTTAGGCTGTTTCCCCAAAGTATCAAAAGAATAGCAAAAACGTTCAACTTACAGTTTGACCAAGCACTCCAACACCAGGCTCTCCAGGCTCACCCTTGGGACCTGCTGGACCCTGTGGTCCTTGAACTGTGATTGTATCACCCTGGGTACAAACAGATAAAAATAAATACATTCATGATTGTGTCATGGTTATAGATTTCATTATTCTGACCAAATTACAGGTACGTGGCATTTAATGTCGATCCAATCGATGTCTGTTCACTTTAAGACTTAAGAATTACAATAGGAAATAAAAACCTATCTTATATTATATCTAATTCATGTCTGAATGGCAGAAAACACATACGAGCGAAACCTTGATACACTTGCTGACGAAAGAGATTAAGCATCATGTTTTCATATTTTTTGTGTTCAAACAAAAGAAATGTGCATGTAAGTTGGCTAGTAAGTAACGTGGATTGCGTGTCTACCTTCTGTCCTTTCGGCCCTTCTGTTCCTGGTGTTCCAGGCTCTCCTGCTGAGCCCTAATAATTGTAGGAAAAATGCATCCATTATTCAGATATTTGCCATTACAGGACCTTAGCAGTCTGCACAACCAAATACACCATTCAACCGAACTCTACAATCAACTTCATATCACAGTGTACTAAAAAAAGCTTTATATAACACTACCAAGTAAAGCTATAAAAAAAGAATCAAAATATAGGAATTAGTTATTTATTAGGGTTATTCCATTTTTGTGTATATTCTATGCATGTGTTCATAAAGCTTGTCGTTACTTGGCAATGCATCCGTGGAGTGATATGATTTTGGCTGTTCTGTTATTCCAAATACAAGCACGGTAAGTCCGATTTACCGTTAACCAATCAGATTGTAGGGTCAGAGCTAACAGCTGTATAACATTACAGAATATAAATTACAGTTGGCAGAATTTTTAAGCTTCCTGATCCCTTGATAACCTCTAATATGTGATTTCAGTACAAGCCACATTCTTCTCATGCAAAAATGTCCAGGTCATTTAGGTTCGATGGTTTCCATGCTACAACTGCTGTCTTTAAATCCCACTAAAGACTGTCAATCTGGAGACTGAGAATTCTCAATTCTTAAGGAAGCTTTGGTTGACTTGGAGATGTGCTTGGGAACATTTTCTGGAGTCCGATTATCACCAAGGGTCAAGTTCAACACAGAAGGCATTTATCTGAATCCACGTGTCTCGATGTGGAGGGCAAAGTGTAAAAAGGAGGACCTAAATGCAGACAGCTTCATAAATAAGGGTAAGCTTTATTTAACGTAAATAAGGAAACTGAAAAAACTGAAGCAAAGTACCAAAAAAAAAAAAAGCCCAAAAAGGAAAGCAATAACGCCAAAAATGGCTGACCCCTAAAGGCCAACAGGGTTAGGGCGTGTGGCTACGACTAGGACACGTCCAAGGTGGAGTGGACCAGTCCGGCCAACCACAACTACGTGGAACTGTTTTTTTTACGGCGGGATATCCCAAACTGACCAACCACTGGGATCAAGGGGAGGACCAAGCAAGGTCTGGCAGGGTGCAGTGCAGGGACAGGCCCTGGACAATGACCCACCAAGAGCAGCAGCTAACCTGCGGTTAGCGCAGGGGGTGCCAATAGGGTCAGGGCGGTGCAGAGATGCAGTTAACTGTCCCTACACTATCGTGTTAAACCATGTCAGTCACCTCAGGCCTCCAGACCTTACTCCACCCTCCCTCTTCAAAGGATGGGTGGTACCTTTGTCTCTTACCTTCTCTGGCACCTTGAGTGAGACTGGTGCGTGCACCTTTGAGCGAAACCCATGATTGTGTGCATATTTGCAGGATATATGCACCAGCCTTGGGACATGCCTAGCGTGTAGAGATAGAAGCCACGCATCAACTAAAAAACCCATCAAAAATGGCCCATATCGGCTGCGTCTTACCTTGATGATGGCCCAAAGAGGACTGATCCGTGCAACTCGCTTTTTAAAAGCCGGCCACAGCTGAATCCAATATGCGAGGCTGATTATTGCGTCTGCAGTGTGTCGATCGCGCATGTGCAGAACGCAAAAAGTCTCGCTGGATTCAGCCGTGACATCAAGCGAATTTAACATGGGACGTCTGGTGTGACACCTGACACCATGAACCCCCTCACTCAGCCAAGACTACCAGTTCCTGGAGCACAGACATATCCCCACATTATTACAGCACTACATCCAGGTTTAACCATGGGGACAGCAATCCTTTGGGCTTAAGCACCAGATAAACCACTGATCCATGTGGCCTAAATTTTCCAGTTTTGTTTCTGTATTTTTCAGGCCCTGTATCCCAGAATTCTCTAGACTTAATCAAATTCCTTTTGGGATATCTAGTCAACCCTTCTTGTGGTTCTTGGGCAAGATCGTGGAGTCTGCACATGTAGTCCTTGATTGTTGTGATGATCTTATGGTTCTTTGAACTTTGATTATATTGACCTGTTGAGTTGGCTAAGGGCTCTTGACTTATGCCAGGCATATTTGCTGCTGTGCCATAAGTTTTAAATTTCTGTTTAACGTTCCCAGTGTTATCTCTAGGAATGGTTAAGGTTTTGGATATCTTCTTATACCCATTATATTTGTGGTGCAGTGAAATTCTCCTCTTTCTAACTTCACCATGGTGGAAACAGACCTTTATATAGACACGTCAAAGCTGAAGGAAATGAAGGTTGCTCCTCAGTTCCCAGTGAGTGGATCATGCTTTAACCCATCTCCATGTGACACAGACCAGCAGTAGAATTATTATAGAGGAGTGAATAATTTAGACATGGCAGTACCACTCTAAAACACTACACAGTTCTACTGACATCATATAACGCAAGACCTAGTTCTGCTGCATAGTTTTAAAGCTATAATAGCACATAAAGGTTCCTTAGGGGAGGAAAGTAAAGTATCCCTGAGTAGAATTCTTGCTCTCTATGGGTACAAAGTCTCATGACTGAAGAAAGACTGCCTGTATGCAATAAAATAATACCCTAATATCCCTCTCCTCGTTTTCTAAAATACAGTAATACGTGTTCTTTATGCAGGATGTGTAGAAGAAGTCAGGAGAGAAAGGTAATGTGTGCACTTACCTTTTCACCAGGAAGCCCAGCTGGACCAGGAGGCCCCTCTTTGCCCTGTGTAGATCAGTTTGATAATCCATTAAATATGTAGGACTCGATGAGATTGTGCATTTCTAACAAAGTTACTCAGCCTTGTTTACTGAACGCCGTGAGGATTTGGTCATTATTGACTCTGGTCAGCTGAGATTCACTTTCATCTCATTCAAACATTCATATTTTCTGCTTAATGTTCAGCCAGCGGCTAAAATTGAGTACCAGGAACGTGTTTTTATAATAATGGTTATACCGCAAGACCCAGACAAAGCTAAAAAATATGACTAAAACAAACTATAGACTAAAACAAACTGTGCAACAAACTGTGACCTTAGATCTTAGATCTACAAGGTGGAGCAATAAGACACAGAGTGACCAAACAGAGTGTCCTGTATAGTAACAGAGTGAAATACATACCTGCAGCCCTGTCTTTCCCATTTGCCCCGGTACTCCATCGTTACCCTATATAAAGTAAAAAAAAAAGAGCAGATTAGTCGAGGTAAATATGAAAAACAGCAGAGTAGCATAATGGCATATCACCTGAAATCAGAAAAATCTAAACAGGATAACAGTCAGCAGAAGTGGAAGGAGAAAAAAATCAGCTATGATTGCCTAGTCGAATGCCTTTCCAAGAACAACGACTGGGGCAAGGCTTTTATGAAGTAAAACAGGAAAAGCTGCTCTTTTGAACCTCTCAAAATTAAATGCAATCAAAGTCACTATAAGTCACATCCATCATCCAAGGCTCTCAAAAACATATTACTATGATTCAGTCATTGATTTACTTTACCTGAATTCCTTGCAGACCTCTTTCACCCTGGTATGAAATAAAGAGAGAGAGCATTTTCATGAAAACACAACGATTTAGAAGTGATAGTGACAAAATAAAGCAGAAGGCTGAGCTCCTCTGTAGCTGCCCTGACTTTGTGGTTGTGTATTCAGTCAGTCTAAAATCCTACTGCTGACCTTAAGTAACCTCGTAGTAATTACACACAAAATCATTACATTATTATGCACTGAATCAACAAGAAAAATAGACAGAGAAATGTGTCTCATATATATTTTTTTCATGTCTGAATGACAGAAAACTAGTATGAGCGAACCCTTGTGACACCTTTTGACAGATAAGAGAATTGTAGGCCGAAAACCATATGGTAACATGGCTAGTTTCTTATTTCGTTTTTGATAAGTGTTTTCAAATTACGCAAAAATAAGAATGACTGCATTGTACAGTTCAGGTAGTCATCAATTTACGATGGGAAGACATTCCAAAAATTCCAATATAAGATGACTTTATCATAAACTGTGAACGGAAAAGGCGAGGGCTGCGTGAAGCAAGCCACAATCAAAACTAAACTAAAAGGCTTCCAAAAAAAAAACTCAAAGCCGAACATGAGCAAAACATCCCGAAGCCGAATTTAACCGAAGAAACCCGAAGCTGAAAGTATGCAAGAAAATCAGAAGCTGAAAAAACACAAAAATCCCGAACACGGATGAGAGGAAAAAACCTGAAATGGCTAACGATGAGTGAAGAAACAACAACAGCAATGATACATGGAGCAATCAACTACGTGACAAGGAACTCTGCTGGATGCTGTCATTTTATAGTGTTTCGTGCAGGTGTTCCTCGTCAGGAATAATTACTCCGTGCCCCTACGCAATCTTGCATTTGTCCTGGCATGGTTGGCATTCCAGCTCTGCCTTCTAGTGGCTCGAGAGCAGGAATGCTGGCTGATGACAGTACCCCCCCTCCAGGGGAGGCTTATCATATACTGCATACATCATAGCATTCATCCGATCAACAGGAAAATAGGGCATAACATCTCTTATACGGATTAAATTCACGTCTGAATGACAGTAAACTAGTAAAAAGCGAACCTTTCAAGTGACCCCTTCTGACAAAAAAGAGAATTGCCTACATTAAATATGCTTAAATTACTCAAACGATAATTGTGCAAAATCACTACAATAAGGATTATTTTGTAATGAAGTATTGAACATTTCAGGTATTTTATTTACTAATGCATTTGAATGTGAAAAATAAAGATGATTATTGCAGTATTTCCTCACTACATTTCCCAGCATTCATCACTCACACCACGCTCCATACATCACGCACTGCTGATTTCCTCATTTAGCACAGGAAAATGTAGCACAGAATCGTATTACGTGTTTAAAATTCAGAACGCAGATTCTGGTAAATCTGAATTTATGTTTATTAACAGAGTCCGTTCATAAATTCAAAAAATCATAAGTCAGATCATTCTAAAACAGGAATTACCTGTACTGTACCTCAATGTTTTCATATTATATTTTAATTGATATTATTGTTATGTGCAAAGGATCTGAACTATTATGTGAATATGGTACTGTTTGGTCAACGACCTGTTTCACAAAACATAAAGCAAACATGAAACAGCCAACACCTATAGGTTACATTGAAGTTATATTATAACAGCCACTAAAAGTGACTATGGTTTACTCACCTGGTCTCCCTTTTCTCCTTTATCACCCTTCTGCCCTGCTTCAATCTCGTGTAGAAGAATAGAAAAGCAAAGGCAAAGTTAGTTAGACATTTATGGACTTTGTTCAAATGCTTTTTTTTGTTAGGCATTTGGGGTGAAGCAGAGCTCTCAGTTTCTGCACCCCGGGGGGTGGCCAGAAGGCATGCTTGCACTCAAACCTCTGCCTCTGCGGTTGTGGGCTAGTGTATTGGACCACTGCACCACCTGAGAGCCTTAAATATGAAGTGAATATTGGAATGAGATATATCAGACCAAAAGTGAACAGTCAGTTCTGAAAAAATATGTTGGAAAAATAAACAGGACTTAAATACCTGACTTTATGCAGCACATAAGGACTAAGACAGGATCCTGAGCTTCATATACAAAGAGTTTTGTGGTGATCTGGGATGTTGTGTTGTTGTCTTTTTGCTTCTTATGTAGGATCACCCAAGGTAGTTGGTTGCTGGGACAAACCCAAGCCTGTGGAAGCCCCTTGTGGACCCTTTGGGTCCAACACCATCTGGACGACCACACGGGGCGCAGGGGAGCAGGGAGAGGTCGGGGCGGCACAGAGAAGCAGCTAACTGTCCCTACACTACAGTCTAATCCCTGTTGTTACCTCTGAGCTCCAGCTCATACGCCACCTGCCCTCTGCTAAGAGCAGGTGGATACCATCTTCCCTCTCCTCTCTC
>JAVSBU010337621.1:0-10828 GCA_033118015.1 Loricariichthys derbyi | reverse complement strand
TTATTAAAGCACCTTTTTTGTTATCCCACTATCCTGCATATGGGTCCTTTATGTTCAAATCCTCCAGGTCATGACACCCATACTGTACATGTACCTTTTTAAAAACGTCTACTTAAATGTTCATAAAATGTTTTAAAGTCTTAAACCCAGATATATGATTTTATAGACCTCAGCCAGTCTATACATTTAGGTAAAGGCGAAGTCTTTTGAAAGGCCGTTCGGCAGTGGCCATCTTTGTTGGCAAGCTTCTTAGTAAGCTTGAGAAAATCCTTCTAGCTGTAGGATGTATATTCAAAGGTAAGTATTAATATGAAAATTTTAAAATTGTGTTTAATTGCTGGATAATTCTTTGCATGCATTACAAGTTGTTTTCTTGCAATATTTTTCTCTGAACAAAAAAAAAATGAATGGGAAAGGGTAATCAGAATCAGAATCAGTCTTTGTTGCCATTGTCAATGAACAGGATACACAGACTAGGAATATGTTTCGATATAAAGGTGCACATGAAACATATGTATAATGAATACATTATGTATAAGAGTGTGGGAAGAGTTTATAAATACTTAAAATAATGTACTTAGTGTATAACTACTACAATAAGCATAGCGTCGCTACTTCACGGAAATGCACTTATCGCGGGTGGGTCAGGAATGGATCCCCCACGATAAGTGAGGGAACACTGTACTTGCATTTTCTATGCTGTCCAAACATGATTTTGGATGGTTGGATGGATGGGTGAAAGAATGGATGGATGAATGTATGGTTGGTTGGGAGGGTGGGTGGATGATTGATGGATGGATGATTTTATTTATGCCCAAAGGGAAATTCCAGTGTTGCAGCAATGAAGCACATAAATGAGAGATACAATAATGACACATCCTTTCAAAGTAAAATGGGGTAGCAAAATACAACCCCAAATGGAATACAAAAAATATATATACCAGAAATACAAAAGATTGCTTTGCATTTTTGGTATATATTTTTTATTCAATTTTAGGGTTGTATAACTTTAATTAATTTATTATTATTATTATTATTATTATTATTATTATTATTATTATTATTATATAAAATTATTACTCATGTACCATTGAAACAAAAATAATTTGAAGAGAGAATTACTGACAGATGATTTATTTAGCAGTGCATACACAAATTTACAATTATTACATTATATTATTATATACTGTATTATTAGGCGTCTTCATAACATGGATGCTAATCATTTACTGAAGGATTTATTTATTTATTTTTTTTATTTATTTATTTATTTATTTTTTTTGTACCGAGAAAAATATTACAAGAAAACAGCTTGTAATACATGCAAAGAATTATCCAGCAATTAAGCACCAATTATATATATAACACCAGTAATACATTATTATATTTGAATTTCAAAATGTTAAAAACAGAGGGTGTCTGCAGCTATGAATTTTGTATGATATACCAATGTGTGACTTTAGGAAGTCTGGACAAACAGCCAGACAGCCAAAACAATGTCACAGTGTGGGGGGATTGGAAAAGGAGGACCCGAACACAGACAAGCTTCATGAATAAGAATGAGCTTCATGAATAAGAATAATAAAACAACATAAAGTAAAAAAAAAAAAAACTAAAACAAAAGGCCAAAAAGTGGCTAACCCCCAAAGGCTGAGGGGCTAGGGTGTACGGTGATGACTGGGACACGTCCAAGGTGACATGGCCCTGGTTTTACAGCTGGCCAACCTCTGCATGTGGACCCGTTTTTACAGCTGGATGTACCGAACCGGCCAACTACTGGGACAAAGGGGAGGATGAATGAGGCATGGCAGGGTGCAGCGAGGGGACAGGACCCAAGTGATGACCTGCCTGTGGTAACAGGTAACCTGGCAGTATCCCTGTGTGGACCCTTTAGGTCCGGCACTTCCTGGATGACCACGCAGGGACTGCAGGGTGTACTGAGGGGGTTTGGGCAGCACAGAGTAACAGCTACCTGTCCCTACTCTAGCAAGCTACACCCTTGAATTACCTTAGACCTCCAGTTCTTCATCACTCACCTTCTCTGCCACCAAGACTAAGACAGGACGAGGAAAACTTTGCTAGATTCATCTGGCCATCTTGGCCCACAAGAGCTGGTCTGCCCAAATGGCAGGGTTCCCTGCAGTCAGGCAATGTAGCATGCAGGCCAGATCTTGATTGACCTACTCTGCCTAACCATTGCACTCAGGGTGGAATCGTGAGGACAGACTGGCTGTGGCCCCTATGAGCTGGTAGAAGGTCCAAAATCAGCTCACAAACTTCAGGCAATGGTCATAAATAATGTCACTTGGGAACCCGTCCATCCAGGTGACATGGAGGAGGATGAGATTGGCAGTCTCCTTGGGTGTGGGCAGCTAGGGCAGTGCAATAAATTTGCATACCTTGGAAAAGAAATCCACCACGATCAGGCAGCCCTGTGATGAAATCCGCAGTGATGTGAGACAATGGATGGCTGGTGATCGGGAGTGGGTGGAGCAGGCCAGCAGGTCTGTTCCTAGAGGCTTTGTTGGCAGAGCAGATCTGGCATTGGGCAATGAAGCATCTGACCACCTGAAGTGCCGCCATAAGATGTCCATGGTCTCTGCCCCCCCCCCCGGGATGTGCAATGATGTGGGCAGTGTGGTCCGAATGTAGGACCACCTGCTCTAGCAGGCATGAACTGGTGTCCCTCAGACCATTGCTGGGGTCCGTCTTGCGCTGTAAGGCCCGTGTGATGGCCTGGTCGACCTCAGTAGTGATGACCCCCCCATGATCTGAGATTCGACCAGGATGGGCTTGGGGGCAGGGTTATCCTCCAGGAGGTCCCACTGGTGCAAGAGAGTGTTGTGATTGAAGTTCATCAAGCTGAGACCGTATGACATTGTGAAGTCAAAGCACCCGAAAAACAGGGCCCAACAGGCCTTTTGAGAGTTCAGGCGCTTCACTCCATATATGTACTCCAGGTTTTTGTGGTCCATTCAGACCACAAAGGGATATTTGGCTCCCTCAAGCCAGTGATGCCACTCTTCCAGTGCCAGCTTGACTGCCAGCAGTTCCCGATCCACTTTGCTGTATTTCTTAATGCATCTATGGAGGAAGCTGGCAAACCCAGGAATCGCTGGACCTGCTGGAGAGATATAGGCCTGGGCCAGCTGGAGCCTCAGTCTTGGATGGGTCCATAAGTAGGGATCCCCAGCTGATGATAAAACATAGAAAGGACAGCGAGGAAGAGTTCTGAGGGAGGGGACTGAGGCAGACCTGGCTCTGGCACTCTTATCTGGGCCCTACCTGGTCAGGGCATGACAGACTGGCATCTCCCTTATCCTGGGCTGTAGGACTTCCCTGGAGAATATAGGCATGGCACAGTGAGTAGCTTGGGACCGTGTGCTCCCTGTCCCTTTGCTTCAATTGGGTATTGAGGCGCATGCAGAGTTCATAGCGGGTGGCAAGGAAATGGCAGTGTGTCACTTGTGGCCAGCTTGTCCTTGACCCACTCACTAAGGCCTGCCTGTTAAACCACAAGAAGTGCCCCTTCATTCCAGCCAGACTCCACTGCCAGGATACAGAAGTCAAATATATACTTGACTACTGGCAGGGAGCCCTGGGTAAGCTTGAGGAGGTGGTGGGGGGTGGCAAGCTGGCCATCCCTCAGGTGGTGGAACATGCCACAGATAACCTGAGTAAATGGCTCCTCCTAGGTGCACTCCTCAGCACCAGCCTCCCAGTCAGCCGAAGGCCTGGCCGGAAAGGTGGGAGACCATGTAGGTGAACCTAACTCTGTGAGTCAGGAACCTCTCTGGCTGCTGCTCAAAAATGGGGGAGCATTGAATGAGGAACCTGCAGCAGCAGCTGGGTACCCCAGCAAACCTCTCTGGGGTAGCAACCAGTGAGTTGAGGAAAGCAGTAGAGAGGCATGCCGACAGTGGTGAAGAAAAAGGTGCTGGTGCAGCAGGCTTGGGAGGGGCTGGAGCAGCCTCAGTTTTGGAGCCCAGTGGCTGGAGACCCAAAAATGCCTGAACCAGAGCCTCTAGCTGCAGTGATAATCTCCTGCAGCTGCTGGTCATGCCGGTTGATCAGGGCACCCTGGCTGGTGATTGTCCATAGCCTCAGCTGGGGGCCCCTAGGTCTATTTGGTGGTTGCACCCTTTTGTAATGATGCAGCCATTAGAGGATTGAGGATCTAAGCTCCAGGAGTGAGCTACTGCATTGACAATTACGGTGACCTGATGGGTAGGGATGGTAGTGCCTGCAGGGGAGCACTAAGCCTACTCTATCTAGCATCCCTGTCATTATTTCAAATCTCCTGGTCCTCTTTGCAGGAGGGGTGATACCAGCTGGGTGATACCAGGTGATACCTTCCTCTGTGGGGCTACCGCCAAGCTGGGCTGGCCATGTAATGGGGGCATGGGGCATGAGGTGCAAAGGGTAAAGCCTAAATAGACACAAACATCAGGAGTGCAGAGTGTGCAGCATATTATGCCTTAATGGCAAAGGAACGTGATTAGCGAATAACATGCAGCATATTATGCTAACAGTAAAGCCTTAAAAGGCAAGGAATACGATGAGTACATACCGATATTTAGCACAAAGAAAGCAGCGATGTAAAAATAGTAGTCAGCAGTGTAACACATGAGAATGCGTTAAGGGCGTGACAAGGGGCACTGCTGAAATCAGGCTTTAAATAACACTACGCTCACCTGTGCCTTATTGATGTTGATTGCCGCTACAGTGTCTGTGTGCCTGCGCAACGCTGAGAGTGGTAGTTCTCTCAGCTCTGTGTGCTGACCGCTTCCCCGGCCCTCTAGTTGCAGGTCATGCAACTGCAGGCCTTGTAATATTTACAACTATTTTACTATCTATTTGCCAACTATAGCCATTTACTAACTACTGCACATTGGGTAGAAATGATATAGTGATGCATTTTTCATTTTTCAAATTGACAATTTTTGTCTTTTACTAAATCATTTACTAAATTGAACTAATTGTCATATCCATAACCTATTTTATATGCTGAACTTTGCACATTGTGGTATGGTATAAATTTTATTTTATTTGAGTGTAATATAAGTTCTCATTCACAATATTGAGAAATTGTTTTTCAACTTATTCTAAAAAGAAAAAGAAAGATTATTTTGAAAAAGTATTCAATACTATGGACTACAAGGTCAAGGGTTCAAATCCCACTTCTGCAAAGCTAAATTGTAAGTTGCTTTCGATAAGGGCGTTTGCTAAATGCCACAATTTAAATACAGTATAAATGTAGGTGCATTGGAACAGACAGGGGCAAAACGAGCAAGTCATAATCTTGGACATGGACTGCAATTACATGATGTAGGCATACCTGAGGAAATAAATGAAAAGTGTGGTGAAGGACAAGATGACGAGGACAGTGTACAGAAATAGTGTAATGATGATGCCAGAAATGCCAGACTGTTCAGTGGAATGGAAGTGCCAGTAAAGTTTAGCAGCATCAGCCACTGGCTCTTCTGCACTGTAGGACAAACGCTGGAAATACAAGTGCACACACACACACACACACACACACACACACACACACACACACACACACACACACAGTTATCCATGCGCAGTTGCTAAACACAGTCCTAGTGGACACATATTTCTACCTTAGTCATCAGATCATTGTTATGATAATGCAAATATGAGCAGCGACTGCTCTTTGGAACTTTAATTTCTTTGCTTTTTAAGCATCTCCAGATAATTTACAGTGCTAGTGTAAAATGCCAGAGTAAACCAAAAGAAAAATAACAATATAAAACTGTCTAATCAGCATTAGCAAGATCTAGACCTTATAATTTAGAATTAAATTTCTTAACAAACATTTCTCAGTTTAACATGTACATTACCGCTCAAAAATTTGGGATCACTTGAAATGTCTTTGTTTTCCAAAGAAAACACATTTAACAAAACTTTTATCAATTTTACAAACAATTAAAATGAGTCAGATGATTTTTAAAGAATCATCTACATTTTTGCAAAGCAGCCTATTAACAGCATCTGTAAGTCCTTTTTTGAAGTAGACATTATTTACTTTAAAATCATCATTTCTAACTCTGACAATGTCACCATGTCCTGTTCATTTGCTATATATCCTATTCAGATTAACTGCATGTGTGTTTCATGGAAAAACATGAAAATTGCCAAACTTTTGAGTGGTAGTGTCACGATGTAGGGGAAGAGGTGGAAAAGGAGGACCCAAACGCAGACAGCTTTATGAATAAGGATAGGCTTTATTGGACAGAAAACAAGGCAATTGAAAAGCAATGGCAAAAACAACATGAATAATACTAAAATACCCAAAATACTACAAACAAAAGGCCAAAAAACAGCCAACCCCCAAAGGCTGACAGGGCTAGGGTGCACGGTGATGACTAGGTCACATCCAAGGAAAAGTGGACCCGCTTTTACAGCCGGCATGGCGAACTGGCCAACCACACTGCATTGACCTGATTTTACGGCCGGATGTACTGAACCAGCCAACCACCGGGATGAAATGGAGATGCAACTGTCCCTACACTAGCATGCTAAGCCCTCAAATCACCTCAGGCCTCCTGACCTTACTCCACCCTCCCTCTACATAGGAAGGGTGGTACCATTGTCTGTCACCTTCTCTGCTGCCAAGAGCATCCTATGCATCCTGCAGTTGTGCAGCAAATGTGGGTGGCTTCACACCAGCTCGGGACATGCCTAGCATATAAAAGGTGAACCGGGCATCAACTAAATTCCCTGTAAAAACACCCTACACCAGCTACGCAAAGCCACAGCAAACCAGTATGGTCGCTGGGCCAACACGAGCTTAACAAGGGCAGTCTGGCATGAGCCTGACATCATAGCTGAATCCAGAAAGATTTTCTGCGGCTCCATATAGCCAGTGTGGAGCATTTTGACGAGGTCTTTTGTTGATGCACAGTTCGCCTTTTATACACTAGGCATGCCCCGAGCTGGTGTGAAGCCACCTGCATTTGCTGCACAGCCATGGGTTGCATGGCGGGTGCTACACAGTCTCGCTCTTGGTGCCAGAAAAGGTGAGGGACGAAGGTACCACCCTTCCTGGAGTAAGATGGAGTAAGATCAGGAGGTCTGAGGTGATTTAAGGTCTTAGCATGCTAGTGTAGGGACAGTTAGCTGCATCTCTGCGCTGCCCAATTTACCGCCTTCGCTTGAGCCTCCCCTTCGTCCCAGTAGTTGGCCGATTCGGTACATCCAGCCATAATATCGGGTACACACAATGTGGTTGGTCGGATCGGTATGCCAGCTGTAAAAGCGGGTCCACTTTCCCTTGGACATGTCCTAGTCGTCGGTGCGTGCCCTAGCCCTGTCAGCCTTTGGGGGTTTAGCTTTTTTTGGCCTTTTGTTTTAGTTTATTCGGCTTTATTTGTGTTGCTTTTGCAATTGGTTTTCAGTTTTGTTATTTTCCATTCAATAAAGCCTACCCTTTTTCTTTAAGCTGTATACATTTGGGTCCTCCTTTTCCACCTCACTCCCCACATCATTACATAAATAAACTTAGTTTTCATATTCTTTACAGTTTTTATTTCTTCTTCAAACTATTTTGATGGTTTATCTCTAAAGTGACTTTGCTACAAGTGTACAGTAATTTCTGTTAAAAGTGCCCATGTGATATTATGTGACTTACTCCAAGGAAGGAATCCACAACGAAGATTGCCAGAGGGTTGAGCACTGTCCACACTCCCACAGTCATAATCAGATTTGACAGGAAGGATGGTGTTGATCCAAGCAGTAGCTGACAGAGCCATCTGATTAGAAGCAACAGGAACATAGACACATTCAAGGTCAAGGGTCCTAGCAGCACCAGCACCAGCTCCTCAAGTGTGGTCAGGAGAGAGCTTTGATACACCAGATCCACTGTGTGGGCATGGAAATGAAACCTAAAGAAGGAATGAACAGCAGAGAGGGAAACAGTATGCATGGGGTAATAGTGTGTTATTGTTTGTTACTGTATTTGTTTGTTCTTGAATTTTGTCATTTGAATGTAATTCGATCAGTCAACATTAAAACCACCTCCTTGTTTCTACACTCCTTGTTCAATTTATCATCTCCACTTTTTAGTTCTACAATTAGAGACTGCAGTCCATCTGTTGCTCTGTATAACTTGTTAGCAATCTTTCACCCTGTTCTTCAGTGGTCAGGACCCCCACAGGACCAGCTTAGATCAGGTACCATTAGGGTGGTGGATCATTCTCAGCAGTGCAGTGGCTCTGATATGGTGGTAATGTGTTAGTATGTGCTATGCTGGTACAAGTAGATCAGACACAGCAGTGCTGTCATGAAGTGGTGGGAGGTGGAACAGAAGAGTCATCTGCAGCCAGCTTCAGGAAAAATGGTATATTTTATTAAACTCAAAATAAGGCAACAACGTGTCAAGATATGGAGGGCAAGGTTTAAAAGGAGGACCCAAACACAAACAGCGCCATGAACGATATTTAACATAAATAAGGAAACTGAAAAAAACGGAAGCAAAGTAACAAAGAAAAGCCCAAAAAGGAAAACAAAAACACCAAAAAAGGCCGACAGGGCTAGGGCATGTGGCGATGATTTAGGACACGTCCAAGTGGACCTGGTTTTACGACTGGTGGATCGGTCTGGCCAACCATACCTACAGGGAGCCCATTTTTATGGCTGGATGTCCTGAACCGACCAATCTCTGGGATGAAGGGGAGACCAAGTGAGGTCCGGCGGAGTGCAGTGCAGGGACAGGACCTGAACAATGACCCACCTACAGCAGCAGCTACCCTGCGGTATCCCTGTGTAGATCCTTTTGGTCCAGCATTGCCTGGATGACCGCACGGGGACCGCAAGGGGGTCCGGGTGGCACAGAGATGCAGCTAACTGTCCCTACACTATCAGGCTAAACCCTGTCAGTATCTCTGGTCTCCTGACCTTATTCCACCCCCCTTCTACAAAGGAAAGGTGGTACCTTCTTCCCCCACCTTCTCTGGTGCCAATAGCAAAACTGCTGCATGCACCTAGAAGCGCGCCTGCAATTGCTTGCATAATTGCGGGATATATGCACTATCCTCAGGACGTGCCTGTCGTGTTCAGATGGAAACCATGTGTCAACTAAAACCCCATCAAAAATGCCCCATATCAGCTGTGTGAGCTGTGGTGGATCAATACATCGCCGGGCTGACAGATGGTAAACACAGCTTAACTTTGACGATGGCCCGGCAAGGAATGATTGGCACACAGCTGAACCCAACCTGTAAGGTTGATTGTAATGGCGTCTGCAAGCGCAAATTGCGCGTGTGCAGACATGGAAGCCTTGCTGGGTTCAGCCGTGATGTCAGGCTTACGGCAGACTGCTGGTGGTAAACAAACGTAAATCTGGTGTGGCACCTGACACAAAGGAAGCCATAAAAGCAAAATAACATTTAAATAATGACATATGGAAAATAAAAGAGCCTTAATGGCTAACCCCCAGGACCAGCAATGGCTAGGGCTCATGAGATGACAAGGTCACATCTGGAGTTGCATGGCAACGATTACAGGGAATGATGTCTCCGCACGACTTCGCTATCTTTTCTGTGTTATATAAGCCACAGCACAGGTGGAAATAATTAGGCGTGCATCGCACCGCGCCGCAAGATGGGAGCTTATCCCTGCAAAATGGCGTGGATGCTGTGCCGATCTGATCTGCCATTCCACGCTCTCCATTCGTGCTGGGACAGTGATGATATGGCAGGGATTGTTACAAGTGCTACTGGAGTTTAACTTACTCTGCCCATTCACTGTCCCCTCTATTAGGCACACCTTTCTTGTTGGTTTGGCTAGTAGATGCAAAGTCAGAGATTAATCCTTCATTAGTGTTTGCAGATTGCTGGTGGCTGGAAAGTTTTGGTTGCTTGACTATTCTCAGTCCAGTTCTCAGTATCAATGATACTATGATGTTTAAAAACTCCAGCACTATTGCTGTGTCTGATAAACTTGCACCAGCACTCATACCAGTCTCTGAATTTAATACTACAAGCCAAACCAACAAGACATTTGTGTCTAATAGAGGTGACAATGAATGGGCAGTGTTTGGGACAGTGTGTAAAGACTCTTCCAGCAGTGCTGTGTCTAATCCACTTGTACCAGCACAACACACACTAACACACCACTTCAATATCAGGGTCACTGCGGTGCTTAGAAAGATCCCCCACCCTAATAGTGCCTAACTAATCTGTACTGGTCCTGACCACTGAAGAACAGTGTCATACTGTTACTCTGCCCTTTATGTCACACTCACCTGTTGACAGGTATATCTCTGGCATGGAGGTAAAACCACTGGCCACAGTAGTGTATGTAGAGGCGAAGGAACCAAGTTAGGATGGTGATGATGAGTAAGACTACAAGCTGGCTAAATTGAGACACAGGACTACAGGACAGGTCAAGCTCTGCAGGAAGGAGACGCCACAGAAAACGCAACAGTTCCACTGAATCATGTTGGATAGGATAGTGAGAAGCATCATGCTGATACCTGTGGATAATGCAAACATACAGCAAAACATATAATGTGTCATGAGAAGTACAGAAAATCAGAAACTACCTTTTCACTTTTTTTTACGTTTTACATATCCCCCCAAAAAAGTTGGGGGATAGTGTTCCCCCATCATTCTACAGTTAATACCTCATAATGACAAAGTAAAAACAGAATTTTGGAAGAGCAACCTTACATTTCCCATGGAGTAGCTGTTTGAGCAAAAACACTAAGGAAGCTTCCTAACGTAAGGATATATATATATGTGTGTGTGTGTGTGTGTGTGTGTGTGTGTGTGTGTGTGTGTCTGTGTGTGTGTGTGTGTGTGTG
>JAVSBU010337610.1:0-10829 GCA_033118015.1 Loricariichthys derbyi | reverse complement strand
GGCAGCTCTGGGGTAGACAACAGGGAGTTGAGCATCTGGGTTCATCAGTTCGTTCACCGTCTCCTCGGCTACACCTTTCCTAACGGCTGCGTTGATCTTTTCTACCGCCTTAAGCACTAAGAAGAGACAAGAGTTTTTCTGTTAGTTAATGTAAGGGAGAGTTCATGTCTATATTTTAGACACAGAAAATTTGTGCTAGTGACATTACTGACTTCTGAGTACACAAGTTGCAAATTAGAAGTTTTGTCTTTTTAAATTACAGGCAATTTGACTGGTACATCCGGAATTGTTACTGTGACGATGCAGACGTTTCTGTACTCAATAATATTGGAGAATGGGTGAGGGTCAGTTGGAGGTACTCAATGGAGATACCACAATAGTTTTCACTCCTTATTTTTGACTTTAATTTCTAGGTACCGTATTTTTCAGACTATAAGGCACACTTAAAATCCTTTAACCTGATCAACAATGGACAGGTTGCCTTATAATTGCCTTATGTATGAATTCTGGTTGTGATTACTGACCTCGAACCGATTTTATTTTATGGTACACAGTGCTCAAAAATCTGTCAAAATGTTTTAGAATGGCTTTGGTAAACAACAAAGTGCTTGAAGGATTGTTGGACCATGACGGCTACCGTAGTCAGGGGCTTCGTGGAGTAATAGGTAATGTACTTCAACATATTACGTTGTGTTTGTTAGGACCACAAAATGGTACCTGTTAAGAGACATGCTTATGAAGCGGATTTCAAACTCAAGGCTATCAGGTATTCAGTAGCACACAGGAACAGAGCAGCTGAGAGAGAATTCAACATTAATGAATCAATTGTGTGGACGTGGAGGAAGCAAGATGATGATCTGCACCAATTAAAGAGGAGTTACTTCAAAGAGTTAAATCAAACCGTTACTGAGGGAACAAAGCAAGATGACCACAGTTAGAGGACAAAAACAGTGGGTTATTGAACAGCAGGTAGAAGCGTCTCTACAGTCTCTATTCGACTCTATTAGAACTTTCACGAAGGGCAGAATCATCACTAAACAGAAGTAACAGCAATGAAACTGACTCGGATAATGATGAGAGAGATCTGGACATGATTGATGCTGAAATCGCCAAACTGTTTACATCAGACACTGAGGATGAAGAATTTGATGGATTTGTGGAGGAGGAATGAACTGAAAAAGTGAGTATATTGTTTTGTATTTTATCTTACAACTGAACAATATTCAAATCGTTCACAATAACTCTAAACAAAGTTTGACTTATCTGACTCTTGTTTTACTGAAAATCCGGAAAATACCGGTACTTGGCTGTAAATGTTTTATTTTGCTATGGTGCTGTTGCTCTGGACCTTGCAAGCCAAATTTTGAACAGTAAGCACCATAGGTCATCATATATAATTTTACTTCAGTAGGTTTGTTTGATTCTGATTTGATGCATCTCTTCACAAAGAAAGATGGCAGGATTTCCCTTTATTCCAGACTGAGATACTATATCATAGCATAAATGAATCATGTAGTTGCCACAGAAAAACCACCGTCCCTGAAGGAGAGTGCAGAATGATGTAAAAGCCTGTCTCCAAATCCCATTCTAATCAGATTTGGAACCAAATACCAATGTGGCTTGAATCTGATTGGGAGTATCTAATTTAAGCAGGCTGTCTGAACAGTCTTTGAGATTAAATGATGCACATCAAGATAGAAGAACTCATACTTTTAGAATAGCTTTCGGCAACGTCGTTGGCGGCATCCACCCCACTCTGTAGCTCTTCTTTGGTCAGCGACTCTCCTGGATTATTCTGGGAAAGAAAAAAAAAATTTGCGAAAAAATTCACACAATCGCAGTTTTGGTCAGTTGAACATATGTACACACACATGTCCGTACTCCTTATTGGAGGCGGCTCTCAATGATAGACATGTGATGCAGTGCGAACACACAGCCACTCCAAGCTCAACCACTAAAGGAAGTCAAGGAGATGATCATGGCATGGGATCCTTATCTGGATTGGTCCATTAAGTTCATGAACGTGATTGATTCATGCAGCAAACCCTACAAGGACCTCGAACTCGCTGAAGAAGCAAGTCCGGCAGCTGCCTATCACAATGTTCTTCCAGCCTGCCAAGAAGACTGCCCAAAAACCTCCAGAAGATCCCAATGAAGGGGAGGACGCATAAGGTTGGATTTACATGTACAGTAATCATCAAAATCGGTATGGTACAATAGTTAAGTACTCAATAGTTTTATAGAAATGCATGCAAAGTGTTATAAACCAGTTTAAATAAAGCTTAAATTACGACAATGTTTTATGACCCCACACTGTGTGATTAGAACTATATATGGTGGACCACATGGGTGATGGGGGGGGGTGTACAAGTAATAGCGGATTCTCATTATTTGCGGAGGCTCTGGTCCCTAACCCCACGATTACGGGGGTCCAATGTATAACAAACAGAAATCCTCAGAAACTAGTAACAAATGGCAAACTGAAAAAAGTAAATTAATTCTCAGCCTACATCCTATAATTCACTTTATAGAGTGATTAATCATTTACTTTGAGTTTTTTTTAGCCATAGTGACTTATAGCTGATACACTCTTACAATGCAAGCAATTGTAGGTAAAGGGCCTTAATGTCCCAACAGCAGAAGATTGGCAGAGGTTGGATTTGAACCTTAGACCTTCAGGTCAACAGTCCAGTGCCTTAACAGTATCACCAGGACTGTCTCATTTTTATGAGTTAATATATGTTCCCTTTAGTACTTCAAAAAACATGCTTGTAGAGAAGGCACACAAGACGTCACAGATGGTACCAAGAAAATAGACTAGTCCTAGTACTACCAAGTCTTCTCTACTACCATGTTTCTTTTAGTACTAAAGGAAGCAACAGAGAATGAACATTGTTACCTATCAAAAATTGGGACCGGTGGTGACAGTCGAGCAATGAGAAGGAACGTGACGTTTCTACAGCCAGCTTAAAATATGGATCTTTATCCCCTACCTGCTCCTTTGCCTCTCGGTCTGCCATCAGCTGTTTGAGATACCAGCCCTTGTTCTTTGACTTGAGGGACTGCATGCTCAGTGCTGGTGATGACAGCGCTTCATAAAGCTTGTCCTCATTTCCGCTCAACAAAGCCTGGTCAACTGATTTCAGGGAACTGGATACTGGAAGAGAAGGTTACGTTTATACCAAGAAGGTACAAATGAACAAATGAGAACTGATGAGCACTTACCATTGACCTTGTTGACGTTGCCCTGAATTTCAGCCTGGGTGAGTAGTTCCTCGTAGACGTCCCTCTCTGCATCCACGTTCTCACCGAGCTATAAAAGAAAGAGCTTAGCTCTTGTTCAACAGGAACATATTTATATAATGAGTTTGGCTAGGGAGCATGATGTTTTGTCCTGTTTAATAAATATAAACAAGCACACAATGCACTACACCTCTCCACAAAGATGTTGTAGGCTATAAGACGACTGACTACTAAACACCCTGAAACTGAGCTACAGCACGGTGGCCAAGGCTATATAGAGGTTTTATAGGACAGGTTCTGAGTGGACCAAGACTCATCAGGGTCGAACAAAGAGGTTGAGTCCACGTGTTTAACGTCTTATCCAGGTTGGCTTTAAAAATAAATGAAGATAAGTTTTGCCAGTATCGCTGCAGAGGTTGTAGAAGTGGGAGGTCAGCCTGTCAGTGCTTAAAACATATGCTATACACTGCATCAACAGTTTGCTGAAGACAAGCAGTCCAAGAACATGGATTACTGGAACCACATCCTGTTTTCTGATGAGACCAATATAAACTTGTTCGGCTCAGTATCCATGGTATCCAGCATGTGGCGAAGCGACCTGGTGAGAGGTACTAAGAAAACTGTCCTTTGCCTACAGTCAAGCATGGTGGGGGTAGCATCATGGTCTGGGAATGTATGAGTGCTCCAGACACTGGAAACTTGCGGTATACATATACTGTGACATTCTGAAGCAGAGCATGACCCCCTTTCAGAAACTGGGCATTATGGCAGTTTTCCAACATGATAACATCCCCAAACACACCTCCAAGTTGAAAACTGGCTTGCTGAAGAAGCTGAAAGTAAAGGCGATGGACTGGTCAGGTATGTCTCCAGACCTAAACTCAATTGAGCACCTGTGGGGCATCCTCAAGTGAAAGATGGAGGAGCACAAGGTCTTTAACATCAACCAGATCTGTGATGTCATCATGGAGGATTGGAAGAGGATTCCCACAACAAGCTGTGCAGCTCTGGTGAATTCCATGCCCAATAGGGTTAAGGCAGTGGTAGATAATAATGGTGATCATACACAATATTGACACACTGGGCACAATTTGGACATGTTCAATTTGGGGTTCCAAATTGTTTTTGCCAGCTATTTAAACATTAATGATTGTGCTGAGTTATTTTCAGAAGACAGTAAATCTATGTTGCTATACAAGCTGTACACAGTTTAGCTTAAGTTCTATTCAAATGTCATTTCGGCTGCTCCTCTCATACCCTTTTTCTTGAGTTGGCCACTTTCTCAGCTTTGGCCTGGAAGAGTGTGTCCTGGTACTGCTGGGCAGCACTCTCATCCAGGTTCAACAACATTGCATTTGGGTTCCTCATGGCCACCAGAGTGCCTGCAGGGTCTCCATGGTCGATGGCATCATTGATGGCGATCACTGCGGCGTGCACTGAATCAACACATGAGCCAAGATTATTCTTTGAGGACCTTGGTGTTATTCTCACATACTGCTTTGCTAACCACCTACTTTGAGCCAATGTTAATACTAATACCATATCAGCTCTATCCATATTAGCAGAAGTACAATACAGGAACACTCACAAGCTGCCTCATCTACAGAAAGCTCGTTAGCCAGGATGCCACCAATTTTGCTGAATGCTGGCATCTGAATGTTGTACTTCTCCAGCTCAATCTTCATATTGTTAATCTCCTCCTCTGAAAGACAAATAAGGGAAAAATAAAATACACAAACGTAGTAACAATTTATAATTAGGTGCTGGTATTGATGGCTGTCACAATACATTTGAAAGGATTTCAAGAAAGACAAGGCAATTCACTTTGAGGTTTAAGTTTAGCATCAGCAACCTTTACGGTCCAATTAGTACATTACGCCATGACAAAAGTCTTCTATCATTGCTACAAAGTTCATCTTAAAACTCAGAACAATCTGAACTCCTGAAGATCTTCAGCCCATGCTGATCACCAAAACATGCTTACAATTATCACCAAGATAACTTTCACTACTTACAAATTAGTGGACCATTTCTTTCAGCCTTCCTTCTTTTGTTTGGCTAAATCTGGTTTGGCTCAAATCCCCAGTCTCTGAACATTCACCTTGCCATTTGCACAACCCCCTTTAAACCATCAAGCTGGAGAGTTTTATGGTTAGAATTAAACCAGGGAGGAATGGGCTATGCTCCCTGTATCCATCTGTCATTCAGCTCGATTGCCTGACAGGGGCCACTGTTGCAGCAATACGGACAGTATTTATAGCAGTAGTGATATAACCTATTAGAACTTGTAAAACAACTTTTTTTTTTACTGACAACAGCAACAAACGAACCTTCTTAAGCAGCTACATATTAAAACAGTTAAGCACACAAGTCTCACTACCTTCTGCTCGTACATATTAGTATTTTTACTGAATCTCCCACTACCTGTGTATTCCCTCTCACTTATAACTATATAAACTGGCCCACATTCACCTGCTGAGTCTGTTTTATCAGGCTGATCATCCAAATCATTCATAGTACTGTCTATAAAAATTACTTCAATCGCTTATTGATCCATTGTCTTTTCAATGCTATTTGATACATTTTTGGATCATTTGCAAGCAGTTGTCTTGTGAAAATACCCTTTATATTTACATTACAGCAGCATAGAAAGACTGAGACTGGTAAACATCCAAGTCGACATACTGTGTAACAGAATGAAATGCAGACAATAAATGGTGCATACATGTATATACAGTAAACCCCCCATAATCGTGGTTCCGCTACTGCGGATTCACGCAGTCGCTTATTTTTTTCTGGAACGCATCATTCGCAAAAAAATAAAAACATTTTCACACATTCGTTTTGTTCAGTGAAACATACGTACATACACACGTACGTACTCCTTATTGGAGGCGGGCTCTCGATGATTGATTTGTAACGCAGTGTGAATGCACAGCCAATCCAAGCTCAACCTCTTTCAGACCTGACTAATCTAAAAAGACTACTCAACCACAGACCTGACTAGTTCAGTAGTGTTGTGTGATTTTCCCTGTATTTGGAGTCTGTCACAAGCCCTTCACACACTAAAGGAAGTCATGGAGATGATCATGACATGGGATCCTTATCTGGACCGGTCCATTAGGTTCGCTAACGGGATTGCTTTGTGCAGCAAACCTTACAAAAACCTCCTGAACTCGCTGAAGAAGCAAGCGAGACACACAAGGTTGGATTTACATGTACAGTAATCATCAAAATCGGTACAGTACAATATTTATAAGTACTTTTCAGTTTTATAGAAATGCAGGCAAAGTGTGTTAAACCAGTTTAAATACAGTAAACTTAAATTATGACTATTTTATGACCACACTGTGATTAGAACTAATTATGGTGGACCGGAGGGGTGAGATTACAAGTAATAGCAGATTTTCATTACTCGCAGAAAGCTCTGGTACCTAACCCCGTGATTCCGGGGGGTCCACTGTATTTTACACTCCACCAAAATATCCAGCTGCTAAATATAAAACTTTTCCACTTGCAGATTTGGGGCACATTTGCCCATTTCACAAGAACAGTATACATCTCGTTTGTAGGCCTTTATCACTGTTCGTTGCTGGTGCAATATGGCGTTGTAGGAAGATAGTTATTTAAAAATTATGTAAAATGGATGACTTGGATGGAAATCATGCTAAATCCAAACATACTCCTGCATCTGATTATGTAACACTGCGCCTTTATAGTGGAAAAAGTCTGTTTAAAGTTCCTTCAACACTGGCACTGTGTTGGTGGAAAATCAGTAGTGTGATTTTTTTTATTTTTTAAATCTCGTGTTTTTTCCTGATCCTGAAGATGGACATTGTTCTCAGAACGTCTGTTAAATCCGTTCCCTCGCTATGCGCTTGGCAGTCAGATCAGGTTGGCTAAAATGGCAGGAAAAACTCACTAATGGCTTCAACACTCCTGAGCCTTCCCAAGCTCCCCCTCCTTCAGTATGGTGTCAGTAGTGTAGTCAGTGGACTCACCTGTGAAGGCAACCTTGCCGTACAAGTCTGCAATCTGGGGGGCTAAACCAAGCTTGAACAGGTACAAACTGCAAATAGTACAAACACACAACTTAGGGATCAATTTAATAAATATTATAATGACTATAGCCATTCATTAGAGGCTTTGACCTTGAACATGTTTGTGCAAAACGGCTCTTTTGCTCCATGGGGTTGTTAAAATCACTACACACAGCCCACAGCAGACCCTCACCCCCACCGAGTTCCGATTTCCTGCCTCTGTGACGCCAGATATATGGCCTGTGGGCTGTGCTTGTACTCTGTACATGACTGGAATGCACTGTTAAAACATGTGTTTGTGCCAGCATGGCATTTCAGACTGAACCATAGAAAACATGCAAGTGGAGTAACCCTAAAATAGATGTCTGGTCTTTGCCTGAACTTTCACAAACTTGCCCTTTACTGGGTTTGGATTTGGTATAAAGCAGCGAGCTTGTTCTGAACTTATAGTTTGACATCAAAGTATAAAAATGCTTAGTAGATTCTGAAAACTCAGAGGCATCGCATAATAGACCATTCGCAAAAACGTAACATGACTGAACTATCTATAGTACACAGCATAAAGGCAACCATTAGCTTAGATATACCAACTTTAGCAATGGTATAATGACTATATATATATAATCATTTCATATTATTGTCCCTTTATTACACAACCAGAAAATACAGGGAATTTGTATATGGTACTGAAATTTGGAAATTGTTAATTTAAAAGAAACTTCTACATAAGCTTCTACAGGCTACAATTGAAAGAATTTAGTATGATGTCCTCAAACTTCAGCAATAGCAAGATCTGGCAGCTTCATTGGAATGCCAAGTTAAACCCTTCTACAGTCCGAAGAAGCTTGATCAGGAATGTTTTTGGAAGAGACAGTCAATAAATCACTTTTTCAGGAAAGGAACAGGGTGAACAGGCTAAGATATGCTAACGGTTACAAAGATTGGAACGAATATCAGTGGAAGTGTATTACAGACTGACAAATCCAAGTTATTATATCATTGTTAAAACAACAAATCTAATGGTGACCTAAGACCTTTGCACAGCACTGTACACAAGTGACTTACTACAGTAAATCTAGAAAAAAGGTTTTTTTTGTTTTTTTAAATAAAATCCCTTGGACAAATATTTCCATTATGTTCTGAAAGATTTTATAGAGCTAAGGGGATTCCCAAATCCAGTTCAATAAACTTCAAATCACCTGCAAGTCAATGCACTAAAACACACCACAAGAAAATCTTGCCAACAACACACGATTTTAAATAGTTAATTACCCTTGGATGGCTGATTCTGATTAGTTTTATGGAGTTGTATTTTTGATTTCTAAACAAAAATGTCAACACAACAATGTGAACAGTGACTGTGGGTGGCATAACATTAATAGAGGTGCCATTAATTAGTACTGGTGGCTACATACTTTTGGTATATATAGTAGCATATATCTACCAACTTGCTTCAAAGTCGAAGACATTTTGATGTTATAAACTTAGTGTTAACTCTCACTGAGCACTTTATTAGAAACTCTATACTAATCCTGGATAGTGCTTACCCCGCTGTTGTCCATCTCCCTCAAGGTTTGATGTGTTCTACATAATGAGATCACAGCTATATGAGTGGTTATCTGAATTAATGTATCCTTTCTGTTAGCTTGAGTATGGTCATTCTCTGTCAACTTCTCTTATTAAACAAGGTATCGCCATCAGCAGAATTGCTGCTCACTAGTTTTTTTTCTTTAATGCACCATTCTAGAGATTGTTGTACATGAAAATCCAAGGAGATCAGCAGTCACAGGAATGGAAAACCATCCTGTCATCAACAATCATACCCTGGTCAAAATCTTATTTTTACCCCATTTTGATGTGAAGTGAACAATACCTGAAGCTTCTGGTCAGTTTCTGTATGATATTTTGCACTGCACTCCAGTGGCTGATTAGATAATTAAATCAATTTTAGATCTACAGATGTTCAAGTGCTCAGGGAGTGTAGACTGCATCATATCCAAAGTTCACTTTACCTAGATAGATGGCTATACTACCCATTTTTGTATATTTTTATCTTGTTTTGCTTTTCCTCTCCCAAAACACAAGTCATTACTAAAAAGATAGTCAGTGAATGGCTAGCAAACAGATTTCAGTGTACAAACAAAATTGTAACATTTTGTCATTAAAATACAAAGTTTACTTAAGTCGTTTTCACATCTACTAGTCCGGTAGACTCAGTTCAACTGGGGACCAAAATTGCAACATTGTTTCTATTTTCATCTGGTGCGGTTTGCTTTCACATTGCACTTTTTTCCAGACAAACCAAACCTCTTGACCAGCCTGTTTCCTCCTCACCTGTGGGGGCGCTGCACCAAGAACCATTGAAGAAACGAGGCCATCTCCTCTGCTACCGCTAGCTATGCGCAGTTTTTTTTTGTTTTTTGGAAGTTTTTACCCAGAGTGCCCTGCGTTGTGGTCCACTTCCTGATTTTGGAGCGCTCTCCAGTCCACTTAGCATTCACATCTGTATTTGCACCGCACCAGAGTTCACTTCAACCGAGCTGAGACCTATTCGATTAAAGCGGACTAAACAAGGCTGGTGTGAAAGTGCCCTTAATTGCAGAATTGTTCGTGTTTGAGCCATTGTTAAATGATGCACACTGATTTTAAGATTTTGGGGTTCATTTATGTCAAAACAATGGGATATAACCATGCAATGTAACTATAAGGTCTCCAGAATTACAATCACATATAAAAACCTGTCATATCTCTCAACGCAGTGTTTCCCAAGCCTAGTCCTGGAGACACACCGCCCTGCACATTTTAGTGTCTACTCTACTCCCAGCACACCTGAATCAACTCATCATCTCATTAACAAACCCTTTCAGAGCTGCAGGTGACTCCTTCCAATAAAGTACTGTGCAAGTCTATTACTCAGTTAAGGTTTTATAAATATCTAAGGTCTTAAAAGTCATTTTTATAAAAGATTTTTTACTGTGGAATCAAATTTTTAACTAATTTGGCAATACGTCTCATATACAGTGTCTAAAAACACCAACCTTCATATAATCAATTACATTTAAACCTTCTTTAATATGAAAGTTTATTATTCACAAAATCAGTCTAGCTGGTCCATCTCAGCCCCTCAGAAGCCTTCTGATAAACCAGTAATGATCCTAAAGGAATAATAAACCCTTCATCAGAATAAAAGGTTTATTATTACTCATTCACTATTAGATAGTATATCAATTTATAAAAAAAATAGATTTCGTGTAGTTTTATTTTCACTATGTCATCATATATGTACTGGACATATGTAATGGAACTGAACAGTGTGTGTCGGAGTGTGTATTCTGTACCTGAGCGCATGGATGCAGTAAATACAGCGAGGCATGTTTTTCCTGTCGTAGATGTCAGTGGTCTCAGGATAGAAAATCTGGAGTGGGGGAGGAGACAAAGAAAGGATTAGAAGTGAGTGCTTTGATGAGTTTACACAGAGCGCTCTAATACACACACACACACACACACACACACACACACACACACACACACACACACACACACACA
>JAVSBU010337593.1:0-10831 GCA_033118015.1 Loricariichthys derbyi | reverse complement strand
TCTTCTACATGCTTTGCAAGTGGGAAAACCTTAAAAATCAGCAGTGTATCAAATACTTGTTCTCCCCACTGTATCTACAAAAGGTTGGGTCTTTGAAGGTCAAAGGTGGACAGATGAGCTCCAGTTTGTCAACAAATGCATGAGAAGATTATTGAAATTTTTAAAAACCTTTTCATCAAAAAAGATTGGAAGTGATTTGCATATTTCTTCTTATACAGTGCATAATATCATTAAATGATTCAAGGAATCTGGAGGAATTTAAGTGCATAATGGGCAAGGGCTCAATCCTTAACTGAAGAACCATGATCTCCGATCCCTCAGACGGCCCTTCATCAAGAACTGTCATTCATCAGTAGCTAATAGAAACACATGAGCAAGGGATTACTTGAGCAAACTTTTGTCAAGAACTACAACACTGAGTTACATTCACAAATCCCACTTACAATGTTAGTGTGTAAAAATGAAGCCTTATGTGAACCATGTCCAGAAGCAGCATCAATGTTTTTGGGCTCAGAGGCATCTAGGATGGACCATGACACCGTGGAAACGTGTATTGTGGTCAGATGAATCACTATTTCAGACTCTTCCCATCATTGGCCTCACATTCTGTTTCTTTAAAATCATTATTAGCTGACCACTAGTTTACAAAATTCCTTATTACTAAAACCTTTGTGTACTGTTGTTATTGTTTGCAGACACTGGCAAGACCTTGGTTATCTGATCATCTACATCACTGGTCGGCCTGACATGCAGAAGCAGAGGGTGGTGTCCTGGTTGTCACAGCACAACTTTCCCCAAGGCATGGTGTTCTTCTCCGAGGGGCTAGTCCACGACCCCCTGCGCCAGAAAACCATCTTTCTAAGAAGCCTTGTTAAAGAGGTAGCATAAAAACAGTAAGGCTATGTTCAGACAAGCAGCTCAAACTGGATTTAAAGAGCAAATTTATTGTCTTTTGGTGAATATCATCTAATCGTCGTTTCTGGTTCTTTAATATAACAAATAATAATTTCATGCAGCCGTATTGAGATTAGTGTACATTATAATTGGTAAAAAATGGGATTTTGTAGGCCATTCTCAGGGCTTTCCGAAAAAACCCGAGTCAAACGGAAACGAGGCTCATTTGTGTCTGACGTCAGCAAAGTGAGTACAAAGCGTCTCCCTGTTAAAATGGATACCAGCTCAAAGCGTCGGATTTAAGCAATTTTCACTTTGAATCTGAGGATGAGGGGTTTTTGTTAGTGTCCGGATCAGGACTAGACGTAAATGCGATATGGATGTAATAATCCAGGACGAACCAGAGCTCTAACCACCACCGGAAGTAGGTAGGTATTTTCTATTGACTTTTCTATCTGTAGAAATGAACCATCGCAGTCCATTTTAATTGTTTTGTACATTTAGTACAATTTAACAATTTAATTTAACATATCATGAATCAGAAGTTTGCAGCTGGCTGTATTACAGTAGAACATGCTGTTTGGTATGGTTCTGGTTCTGGTTCTGGCTATGCTAAACTTCCTTCAACAACAATCTTAGTGATCCACCCTTTTCTCTTCACTCACTGTACTTCTATGTAGCCTGTTAGTGTTGTACAGTGTAGGGTGAACATGGCATACTGGGACATATTATGCACAAAGTCCTACTCCAGTAATACATGTACGTAATTACATAGCAGACGCCATAACGCGATACATACAGCGATTTAAATGTGCGAGTATTACGAATTTTAGCAAATGCTTATAAGCATATTGGGATCAAAATGCTTTCATTATTTCTAATAAGTGATTTTTCAATTAGTGAGATTACATACCTGAATTGGTTGGAATAAACAGCTGCGACCAGGCTTGTAGAAATCTGCCTTGGTTTGCTGGAAAAATCAGATCCATGCACTTCTTCTAATGGCACCATTCTTTCGAAAAGTATACGTTGATAATCCCATAGATCTGTTGGCAACATTCATGCAATATCCAACTACACAACAGTTCGGCATTTTGTTTTGTTTACAGTATAATGAACCACACTAGCTCTCTGTAATGGCGGATGACTCCCTAAGTCGACGTCATCACAGGCGATTCTCCGAAAGTAGCCAAGCCCGAAATCTGCATTTCCGTTTCAGAGCAGAGCTGGTCAAAATTCATTTTTTCTTAAAATCCATGGATTTAAATTTGACTTTGCCGACAGATATATGATATTGATGTTACTAGGATTCAGTGGAGAAAAGTTTTGTGCTGAATTTGCCCTTTAAGCTCAAATGTGGATAGATTCTTTACCGACACTTTGGTGGGGGATATGTCCATTTGCTAGCCCACTGCTGTGCTGATCTGGGTTTGAGTCCCAGAGGCACCTTCTAGCCAGGTTGTACATTACACGGACACAATTTGCTGCAACAGTGACCTCCTCAGAGCTGGTGTCTTGGAAAGGGTGTGCGTTCTCTATGCTCTGTGAATTAGGCAATCTGAACTGCTAAAACCACATGGAATCTCATCTGACTTTTCACAGTTGCATTAAAACAACATTATTTGTGGTTTCTATACCATTCAGATCAGATTTCCTATGGCTTTTACGTTATAGTTGCTTGAAGATCAGATTTGTGCAACAAGATGGATGAACCTGATATACCGTAGTATACCGTAGCATGATATACCGTAGTATCTCAAATATAGCAATGAAAAGGTGCCGTGTCTTCTGTTTTTGTGGGGATGTGCACCCATTCAATCAAAATGAAACAAGCCATATATGAGGCATCACAGATTTGCAAGGTCCGAGCAAAATGTATTAAAAACAGAATAATAAGAGTCAATAACTCTGACTAGACAGTGTTTGTATAGATCATAATCCAATTTACGCCTGCTCCTTGCTACTCGGCATAGACATGCCTGCATGGTCACCATAGCAACCAATCTAGATACACCAGTGAATGTAACTACAGTCTGGACAGACAAATTGGTTGTGGTCACTAATAATTTGCTGTGCAAACACTTGATCTAAAATTGGGTTCGACAAAAAAATCCACATTTGCCCAGCAGTCTTAAAGAATTTGACTGTTATCAAAAATGGCAGTGTAATCATAGATGGTTGAAGGTTAAAAACATGGCCAGTCTTTGAAAAGAATTTAATTTAAAAAAATCTGTGTTGTAAATATATTTATGGTATGGGAGCCAGTCACCCTGATGTATTTGAAGTGCCCCCTTATGTTGAGCTCACAAGTACAGTTCAGATCACTTAATAACAAGCTGAACACAGCAATTAATTTTTAATCTAGTCAGTCTTCAAAGACAGTTTTGTAATTCTGTATTATAATTATTCTATTTAACTTCTGTGTATTTACAGTTGGAACATAAGGGAGTTAGAACTTATGTATATAAATGTTGTTATTGTTTATGTATATAAATAGTATTATTAAATATAATAAACGTTTATATAATGAACAAACGCTGAAGTTTTACATGTAAATGTATAATTCTGATTTAATATTTAAGCCTGCTGTATATCACAAGTACATGTAAAACTTCAGCGTTTGTTTGTTATATAAACGTTTATTATATTTAATAATACTATTTATATACATAAACAATAACAATATTTATATACCTAAATGTATATAAACAAAGGTGTTTTTTAAAGTCTGGAAGAAAAGCAGGGTTTGGCCAGGAATTGAACCCTGGTCTCCAGCACCATTAACAAGAATAGACCCACTTCACCACAGAGTCGCTGTGTGGAGTAATGCAGAATTACCTATTTCTCCATTTCTCACTCTCTTTCTATGTAATCGTCTTTTATTCCATTCATAAAAATCCCCCTGGGGGAAATTGCCAAAATCTAGCATATTATAAATATAATAGTATTGAGCTCTAGGAAGCTCTCTCACGTCGTATGTATTTATGTATATCAGTATTGTATAATATATTTATATACAGAACGCAATGCACACTGAGTGCAGAATCAAATGGTTGCTTCAGTGGTGCTGTTTTATTCACAAATGTTTGAGCGTATTACACATAATAAGCGACTGCAAAACGTTAATGTGAGATTGTAGTAAGAACATAATCACGGCTGTGTTGCGACAGAATGGCGGCTGTATTGAGGTATCAAAACGGAATGTCTTCCGCAGTACATTCGTGAGCAAGCTCAAAATTTCAGGGGCGGAAATGATTGGCTATTGCGGATTATGCGAACATGTGCAGATGTATGAACGCCTGAAGAACGAAAACGCCGATCGTATTGTGAATATCCAATATTTTTCGCTGCAAGTCATTCGCAAAAATAACACTTTTTGGCACTGTGACAGCACCTTTATATTACAGTAGGCTTAAAAGATTGTGTGACTATGGCAATGCCCAGTCAAAGTCCACTTGGGTTATTATTCTGTTTCACAGAACAAAATGTGGTTGTTAAGCAGTGACTACCTGAAAATTTATTATTTCGGTAATTTAGTTTATTTCTTGCATATAAAATCTAGGTGGCTGCACCGTGGTGCAGAGGTTAGCACTGTCACCTCACAGCTCTGAGGTCCCGGTTTGATCCCAACTATGGGCTCAGTCTGTGTGGTCTCAGCATGTCCTCCCTGTGTTCTCATGGCTTTTCTTTGTTGTGCTCTGGTTTCCTCCCACATTCTAAAGACATGCATGATAGGTTAACTAGTGTTTTCAAAGTGTGCTTATTGTGTGTGTGTGTGTGTGTGTGTGTGTGTGTGTGTGCGCGCCCCATGATGGATTGGTGCCCTGTCTAGGGTTGTTCCTGTCTTGTAGATAGATAGGTAGAAACTTTATTGATCCGTTTGGGAGGTTTCACTCAGGGAAATTGTGAAATTTTGCCCTGTTTAGCCAGCTGAGCACCGGCTTTCCCGTGACTCTGCCCAGGATGAAGCAGATTATAAACTTGTTAATAATTAATTAATATGGGTTTTCTTCCTCATCAAGATTTTTCTATGCCTCTGCCACTATAGGCTTGCACAGTTGGTGCTGTGGGCATAGATAGTTGTAAAGCTGATTTGAGATAATGCTCTGTTGTAAAAGCGGTATATAAATGAATTTCAGCATTTTTTGTAAAAGTCTGTGGATCATTTGGGGATTTGTACATATCACAGACTTAAATTCAATGGCTTTGTAATTCTTTAAGTAAATAAAACGCAATGTTGAGTAGGTTCATAACCTATTTGTGTATAGATTAAATTCCTTTTATACATTATTCTTATCACCACATGCATTTTTTCTACAGTGTCACATTAAGATCAGTGCAGCATATGGCTCTATGAAGGACATGTCAGTGTACAGTTCTTTGGGACTAGAACCTTCTCAGATCTACATAGTGGGAAGACCATCCAAAAAACACCAGCAACAGTGTCAGGTACAGCTAATGCTATTATTTATCACATAATAAACACTTGACATTAGTGAATATTAGCATTACAAAAAAACCACAAGTTTCCTTTCCTCTTTTTTGTGTTGTTCTCAGTTCTTGAGTGAGGGTTACGCAGTTCACCTCTCCGCACTGGAGTTCGAGTATGGCTCTCGGCCCAAAAAGAACCGCATGATTTTGCGCCAGGGCTCCTTCGGACTCTCCTCAAAGCCTGACTTCTTATCGCCCTCCACTGATTTTCTGTCATGCAAGCGCACCCCTCTCCTGCGTCGTGCCATGTCCATGCAGCAGGCATCACCGCCCTCTTCCTTGTCCTCCACTCCAAAACCAGAGCGTGCTCAGAGTCAGCCTGAGAGCCACAGGGACGGTCCGGAGATCCGCATCGAACTTGATCAGGACGACGAAACAGGTGGCTTCACGGCTGCACTGTGAGAGGATGCTGTCAATTGAGGGGATGGGGAAAAAGAGACAAGGAAAATGACGCCTGTGGTAAGAGTCTAAGAGCTATCAGAAGTATTCTCAATGACCTCTTCATTTCTCCAAAGGAAAGGCACTGTGAAATTGAGCTGCCTTTTATCAGTCACTTGACATTAAAAATTTCATGCACCGTGGAAGTGACAGTAATATGATTCAATTGCTGATTGTCTGTTTGTGATTCAGCCAAGATTTTTTTTTCCCTTCCAGACTGCCTCGACCCTAAAAAACAAATGCGTATGTGCTGAGCCATAACGGCTTCATAGTGATTTCCATGAAAGCCTGACTTTCTTTTGATTACTAATTCTTTGATGCAGTGTGCTGACAGTCACATGGTGCTATTCAGGCTGTCATTTGTGACTGCTAAGAGAACCATTGAACACAGAGTTGGTGTTTGGTTTTTGGTGTTTGCTGACGCATTTTAGATTTTCTGCGTCATGCCATCGCTCCATAGCTGTCAGAGATTGAATAGGCCAATCAGCACAATACAGGCAGGAGGCCTGAAGAAAAAGGCGTCACTTCATTGTGAGCTCTACTCAGACTGCAGGGAGTGTTTGGCTTCTTTGTCTGTGTTGATTTTACTGAAGTTGCTTAGTTTATTTGAATTATTGGCCACACAGTGGGTTACTGATGCTGTCATTGTTACATTTCCTCTATGTTTTCTGTGGTACTTTTTAGTGCTAAACATGAAATAGAATTATTAAGAGAATTTATGCAGTGTTTTTGTGATCTGTATGAAGGTAGTAGACAGGAATATACTGTATATGCAAAAGTTTGTGGACAACTCTTTTAATTATTGAGCTCTGCTACTTCAGCACCAGTCACTTATAACACATTTATAATATAAAGCATGCATTTCTGGATTCTGCATAGACAAACAGTGACATTAGAATGGGTTGTACTGATACCACAGTGATTCTCAATATGACATATTTATAGATTTCTGCTTCCAACAAGTCAGTGCATCAACTTATTCAACTGCCTTGCTATCCTTAAAGTCCATAGAAAATTGGTTTGCCAAACAGACACTTTGAATATTCACTGGGATCCCAGTAGTGAGCCAAGGCTTATGGTCTAACAACAGAAGCTGACATCACTGTCATCTTCCAAAATCTAGTTGAAAGCTTCTTAGAAGGACAGTCTGTTGTAGCAGCATAGGTAGGGTATTAATTCCATACTAATACCGATGTTTTGGATGTAATATTTTAAGCATCCACAAACTTTTATCTAGATGGTGTACAGTACAGTGGTACCTTGAGATACAAGTTTAATTCGTTCTGTAACCGAGCTCGTAAGTCAGTCAACTTGTATATTAAACAAATTTCTCCCATTTAAAATAACTGAAATAGATTTAATCCTTTCCAGCCCTGTGAAACATCCTCAAACCATCCTGAATTATGAGATACATGTTTTTAATTAAGAAACACACATGTATACTTTACCAGTGCATAGCAAAATATTTGAAATAAAACAAAAAAAGTGTTATTTAGTACTGTATTTTTACCCTGGAGACAAAAGAGTGTGGCTAACAGAGGTGAATAGAGGAGGAGGAGGCACTGTAGACACGTAAACTAAAACTGCACTTTTTTTTTTTACCTAAAATGTAAACTACAACTGCATTTTCTTTACTTTAAACAAAAATAACACTGCATTTTCTTTACTTAAAATGAAACCACAAAAACATTTAATGGCATCCCTTTGTTTAAAGATGGTACAAATTGTAGATGTATTGCAGTCGTGCCAGTTCAATCACTCGTACAACATGCATGTTTTACTATTATTTCTTACTCAACTTCTGTCGACATCATTCTCTTCTTCTCACCACTGGCTGGTGTTGTGCTGCCGATTCTGGACTCGTGCGCCAACGCACCAAGTAGCAGCAGCTTCCCGAATCATGACTCATATCTCAGAATTTCGCTTGGGTCTCCAATAAAAATACGGCCTGGGTCGCAGCTCATCTCAAAAAACTCGAATGTTGGGCTGCTCGTATTGCAAGGTACCACTGTATTCTGATCTGTATTTTAAAAATCTGTATTAGAAAAATAATCTACATTGAAAAATTAGACCAGCCAAGTTTCTACCATTGTCGTGATGGACTATTTTCTAAAGTCTGCCTGGAGTGACTGAAGTTGGAGAAACAAAGTCAGATTAGGATTTTTAGCAGAAAGATTTTTAAGTTCTGTCTCACAATAGGCGGTTCCCCTAGGAAACCTTCAACTGAATGGATTGCACAGCTAGAGGCTTTTTTTTTTTTTTGTTATAGACCTTAACTAGGATTATAACAGTATCACTCAGTCCAGCTGGGGTGGCTCACATTTGGTAAAGCTCCACTGTAGGGCCCTTGAACAAGGCACTGACATGACAAAGCAAAGTCAGCGGTTGCTGAGGCGTATAGTCTGCCGAGGTCTACAACTTTCTGCAGAGTCAATCGCTAGAGAACTCCTAAATTCATGTGACCTTTTGATTAGCTCAACAACAGTGAGTAGAGGGCACCATTCATTCTGTTTCGCACTAGTACCCAATATCCACTGCCTGGCCAAAAAAAAAAAAATGTCACACTAACATTTTGTTGGATTGCCTTTAGCTTTGATTTTGGCACATATTCTCTGTGGCATCGTTTCTACAAGCTTCAGCATTACAATATTTATTTCTGTCCAGAGTTGTATTCATTTTTCCCCAAGATCTTGTATAGATGTGGGAGATTTGGACCGCTGCACAAAGTCTTCTCCAGCACACCCCAAAGATTCTTGGGTCTAGTCTAGACTCTGTGGGGGCCAGTTTATTTGTGAAATGATATATCATGCTCCCTGAGCCACTCTTTCACAATTTTCACCCAATGAATCCTGGAATTATCATCTTGGAATATGCCCATGCCATCAGGGAAGAACTGCATTCATGGAATAACCTGGTCATTCAGTATATTGAGCTATCAGCTGACCTCATTCTTTGGGCACATAACATTGCTGAGGCTAGACCTGACCAACTGCAGCTGCAACCCCAGATCATAGCACTGTCTCAACAGGTGGTGACCTTCTTTTGGATGAGGAGTGTAAATAGCTAGTATTTTGTTGTCTTTTGTAGAACCATTGTTATGTAGCACCTGATGTTCTGGAGAAGTGTTTAGTTTCACTGTGCACTGCGTATATGGTTGAAACAACAATAAAACCCAACTTTGACTTGACTTCATGGAATGAGTTTCCATTGCTGAACAGCTGCATCCAAGCCATACAGTACCAAGAGCAATGCAAAGCATCGGATGCAGTTGTGTATAGCCCACTGCCGCTGAACTCTAAGAGCAGTGGAAACATTCACTCATGCTTCTATATCCGGCAATCTGATGAGATGAAGTTGCCAGGAGAACGATTCTTGTCTGACTGCATTGTGCCAAGTGTAAAGGGGGGGATTATGGTGTGGGCTTGTTTTTCAGGAGTTGAGCTTGGTCCCTTAATGCTTCAGTATAAAAAGAGATTTTGGACAATTTCATGACAATTTCAGGTTGGCCCCTTCCTGTTCCAACATGGCTGCACACCAGTGCACAAACCAATGTCCATAAAAACACATGAGCAAGTTGCATGGAAGAACTTGAATGACCTGCAGAGTCCTGACCTCAACCTGTTAGAACCCCTATGGGATGAAATACAGCGTAGACTGTGAACAGTCCTCCTCATCCAACATCAATGTCTGAACTCATAAATACTGTCTGGAAGAATGGTCAAACCCCCCCCAAAAAAAAACAACCTTGTGGAAAGCCTGTCCAGAAGAGTTTAAACTATTATAGCTGCAAAAGGTGGACCGAAATCATCTTAAACCTTATGGATTAAGAATAGAATGTTACTAAAATTCATGTGTGTAAAGGAAAATGAGCAAATAATTTGGCAATATAGCAAATGTTGCCAAAATGTTGTCTCTTTATGACATCTAATGCAATTGCATTTTTTGAATACTAGAGGGCACAATCAGACTTAATGTGCAGCATATTGTCAGGTTTTGAGACTTTAGAAATATTTGTATAGCACTTTTTTTTTTACACACAGTTGATGCAAAAAGGTGTTCGACAAAACTAAGCATAATAGGTTCTCAGCCTAGCCAAAGTGAGGCAAAAGCATGAAGCTGTTTAAAAGTTTATTGAATAAACAGATATTTGATATTTTAGTGAACTTTGTTTATTGTGATTTTCAGTTTGATAGTAGGCCTGCTTATTTATATTTCTAGTTATTTTTACTGCAAATGACTTAGAAATGCAAGTAAATGTGCATTGTTTACTTTTCAGAAATAAATTGTATCAAATTTAAAATAAATAATTGTGACAAATCGAATTGTGAATTCAGTATCATGACTTAACTCATGAGCAGAATGTACACCCCTACTTATTAGTTAGACAAGTGTCATGTTACAGATTCATATTACAGTGGTACCTTGAGATATGAGTTTAATTCATTCTGTAACTGAGCTCGGAAGTCAGTCAACTCGTATATCAAACAAATTTCTCCCATTTAAAATAACAAATAGATTTAATCCATTTCAGCCCTGTGAAACATCCCCAAACCATTCTAAATTATGAAATACTGTACATGTTTTTAATTAAGACACATGTATACTTTACCAATGTATAACAAAATATATGAACTAAAAGAAAAAAAATGTTATTTAGTACTGTAGTCTTACCTTGGAGACAAACGAGTTCAGCTAACGGAGATGAAAGGAAGAGGAGGGGGAGGAGGGATGCAGGCACTATAGACAACTAAAACTGCACTTTCTTTACTTAAAATGAAACCACAAAAACTTAATTGTAAAAAATGCACTTTCATAACTTTAAACTTAAAGCTTAATATTATGTATTTTTCATTTAATCATCAACTGTTTTTTCATTTTTGTGTTCCAAAATCTCCTGATAGCTAGCTGCATTGACCCTGCCTTTGATAAAACAGTGGACCAAAGTACTTTTCTCGGATGAAAGCAAATTTTGCATGTCATTCGGAAATCAAGGTGCCAGAGTCTGGAG
>JAVSBU010337563.1:0-10833 GCA_033118015.1 Loricariichthys derbyi | reverse complement strand
CTGACTGAGTGACACACACACACACACACACACACACACACACACACACACACACACACACACACACGGTTCTTGCATTTCCACTCCAGAGAGCTAGAGGGTAAATATCTTCCTATCGAGGCATGCTTTCAGTATCAGACACATCAGACCGACTCCATATCAGAGCTGGAATTCGACTGTGTACTCACACCATCATTAACAGTGTTCTACATGGGGACAGATGAAGGGTGTGGGATCACAAAACAATCACAACTCTGCTTCTTATAAATTTTGGGAAACACACATACACACAATGTGTGTCTTCCTTCTTTTGTTTGTATTATCTCTGTTTGTATGTGCATGCGGTTCTGGTGTTTGCTCCAGTCTGTTAGCTTGGTCAATACTGACACTTCCTAGACGGGACGTCTGCATCATGACCTGTTTAGATCAGCCTCTCAATCTCGGAGGTCGCAGGGAATTCTGCCTCCTTGTTTTTACTGAAGCAGCAGTATCAGTCCTTCACTTATCTGGAAATGAACTGATCCACTGAAATCAAATTAACTGGTGATTCTAATGGCAAAGCCACAAAGAAAAACATTTTTAATTTTCTCTACCCCACAGTCTTCTACAACAGGCAATGTTCTTATGTTCATCTAAAGTGTAAAGCACACCTGTCCTTATAACGAACTGTAAAATTAAAACCACATTTCCCTTTACAGTATCTCCATTCTCTCAGTTTTAGAAGCAGCTGCAGGTTTGGCAGGATCTTGATGAAAATACTGCATTTGTTCTGTGTAAAAGATTTTGTTATACAATTTGAACAAGAAAAGAACAGTCAAAATCATCCACTGAGACATGCTGTCTGTCATTTCACTGAATCCGGTGCCAAACACCTTCTTAAATTAAAAGAATGAGGTCTTAAGCTAGTTAATGCATGAGCACTGTACTGTCATTAATGACTGTTTGTGAAACAGAGCTTGGATCACAACAAGTTTGCAAAATGTGGTTTTACAGCGTGTGATTTCAGCACAGTCACAGTTTTACACCATCATAAAGGTAAATAAACCGGAGTCAAAACAGACAGACAAACTTTACTTGGTTTGGACTCCCTTTTTTCGCCCAGACCTGATAAAATTCAGAGCCATGGTCTTTGGGGTCACAATTCCACAAACTGTCTTCCTTTAAATTCTGTGCATTTTGTTTGTGTTGTATGTTTTCCATGACTGTGGCATTTAGAAGAGCAGCAGTGACACTCTTGAGATGTTAATCCATTTGCAGACCTTTGTAAGTTGTCTGTAATCACAGAGGAACGAGCCAGTTACTGCCCCAGTATTAAACTCCCAGCGAGTTCACGTGAACAGCAGTGTGAGTACCCATTGTGTGTTTGTCAATATAGGCTGTGGACTCTAGACCTTTATTTGGATTCAGTAACTTTCTAGAGCAGTGGTTCCTTGACACGCAGGTTTTTCCTCACAGGCCCCCGACCCCAGTCTGACACTTGCATGACTTTTGCTTCCAAACTCTTACAAAACTGCACCTACTAGTGAATAAATTGATTCAGCATTATCACCCATTATCAAAAAGTTTTCCTCCATTTTTTTCCGTCATAACTTATTTAAGCTTGAAATCGAATTCACCGTTCATCCATTTTCAACTGTTACAGACATGGTGTGACAGAGCAACACTCGAGCAACTATTTTCTAAAAGTTGTAGTTTTGACAGAAAAGACCCACTTCCGTCTCTCTCATTAGGATATTCCCTGCAAACTTTGCAGAGCACCTTGGGTCAAAATCGACCGATGAAAACAGGTTTTTTTTCCCTGTACACCTCGGCAAGTGACCAGAAAGTTCACTGCCCCAAACCAAATGCCTACTGTTCTGAACAAATCTTTGTCTTAAGTTTTATTTACATATTGGCTATTATACTTGAGGTTATCTATTCTTAAAATATGTTTCCTGTGAAACCTCATGACCGAAACAACGTTCTTAAATAAAAGTGCTCAAAATTCTATCACTGAGTTGCATCCATGTTTTATTAGAAATACTTTCATATTAAAGCTGTAAAGTTGTAACATTATCATTTGGATGTGTGATACTCTGTGGAAACCATAAATTTAAGCTTGAAATCGGCTTCACCTTTCATTCGTTATTCATTGTCTACTGTGTAGCAGCATTTAGTTTTTTCATCATATTTTCCTAAAATTAAGAAGAGAATAAAACAGAAGATCTAAAGAAAAAGCAACATAAAAAAAAAAAAAAAAACAACCAACCAACATGAGAATTTGTAAAATGAGCCTAAAAGCTGCAGCATACTTTCATTTCTTTCTAAGTGAGATTGTCTCTCCATACATTTATGGTATTTAACAGACGTCCTTATCTACAACTGATACAATCTTACAGTCCAAGTAATTGTAGTATAAGGGTCTTACTCAGTGACCCAACAGTGGCAGCTTGGCAGAGGTGCAATTTGAACCCTGAACCTTCTGGTCCATAGTTGAGTACCCTAACCGCTAGGCTACCACAGTCTCACACAGAGCTCCATCTCATCCCTTTCTTCACCTTACATCCCTCTGACTCTACTTTCCTTCACCGGGAAAGATTAATGCTTTGCTTCTCTCTCGACGGCAGCCTGACAGCAGAGAATAATTTGTTTTCTCCCCTGCCCACCTCGCTGCTGCTGCCGTCTCCTCTCGCTGGTGACAGGAAAGCGTGAGGGTCCTGCCTTTCCCTGTCCCTCGTCATTTCTGCCCCCTCCTCTAAACAAGGGAGAGTTTTATCTTTCCCAAAGAAAGATTTCAAGCTCACGGGAGGTCAGGAGCAAATAACACAGGGCCCAGGAGTAAGTGTGACTTTTCCTGACAGCCATTAGTGCTGTATGATGCTCAACTCAGGAGAAACAGGAGTCAACACCAACCACTGGAACAGCAAAGTACTGTAGCTTTAATTAACCAATTAAGCCACCTTAACACCACCCAACATTTTGGATCCAGTCTGAAAGAGAAGATTACCCAAAAACAGAAACTGATCCCTTACATCTACATTCAGCTTCATTCTGACATTAAATTTCAGCTGTGATAAACTGAACCTCGTGTCAGTTATCACGGTGCTACTATCCTGTGACAATGCCACATTCAGCCCCTCTCAGACAAAGGCAGGATGCTTCCCTTCATTTTTTTTCTTTTTTGTTTTTTCTTTTTTTTCGGATTGCTTCATTGCCTGCCAGTTGCCGTGCCAACCAGCGCATCAGAGGAGGAGAAGCCCACCTTGTGACAGAAGAGAGATGATGCACAGATCCTTCACTTGTCTGCAGCCAGTCCTCAGCGTCCCACCTCAGCTCTGAGAGAGAGAGAGAGACAGAGAGAGACAGACACAGACAGAGAGAGAGAGAGAGAGACAGAGAGAGAGAGAGATACGAGTGATAATAAGCTCTTCTGTTTGACACTGAATGTTCATTATTATCATATTACAGCTGAACAGCCGGCGGTATTCATCAACATCTTAATGACAGCAAAGGAAACAGAATTAACATGTTAATGATGGACGGACCGCAGGAGGAGACCGGCTTTTGTTCAGCCTTAATACACAAGATTACACACAGCTCCAAACAAGTTGGGTTTAACAACGCTCTTCTCTTTAATAAAACCTCAGAAAATGCTGTTGGTTAAACAAAAACGTGTCTCTCGGCGTCCCCTGTACATTCTGTCAGATGCAAGCTACGCAATTTGGACTTCGATTGCATTTACGTGCACTTTTTAATCCGAGCGTCATCACATTTCAGGAGTAATACGATTATTTAAGCGGTCATGTAAACACGATACCATTAAAAATCTGATAAAGAGAGCTGGATTTTATTCCAGTTACCAGATTTCTCATAGCATGTAGACCAGTTTCACCATTTCAGTCAGTTTTCCCAGTCCTCAGTCTGCGCATGACATGGTTGCTGCCTATTTTAAAGACTCTCAGGATCTGGCAAACCCAGAATGAAACGAGTCACAGAACTTTATGGACACACTGAACTGCAGTATATAATATACACCCAAGAAAATTAATAATTTGGTTATTTAAAGTTAAAGTTTAACTCTGGGCTTCCGATATCAGAACTTTTTACAACATATTTAAACCCTTTATATCATGTTCTGTCTAGTTTGGCCCGACCCCGCAATTTGATTGGCTGATAGACATTCTAGGAATTATAATGAGTTTATAAAATCTATCAGCTTTGCAAAACTTTGGATTTCAATTAGTTAAGACAAATCTAGTAATGATGCCTGATAAGGATTTGGATTAAAAAAAGTAGCTCTTAATTACTACATCGTGAGATACTGGCACTGGCGTTCTGCCTCATGTTATCACTTAATCTAATAAGGAAATTAAAATCTTTATAAATGTTATAGTCATAAGCAGCTGGCCATTTCAACCAAAGCTGTGGATTCATGAACAGAGGTGACAGTTTAGAGACTTTTTTTGCATAGAACTTTATTTATTTGTACCAAACGAAATGATGTGTAAGTGTGTGCACTTGTCCTATTGTGAGTAGTACTTTGTTCACATTCTGTCTACACTGTAACTATATAAACTGGTTCACATTCCTCTCAGATTTCCCATCTGGCTGATCTTCCATGTTTTTCCTAATACTGTCTATCAATAAAAGTATCATCACACTTTCATTTTAACCTACACAGTTGCACAGGTATGTTACTGTATTTACGTTTACGGCATCTAGCAGACGCCCTTATCCAGAGCAACTTACAATTTATACATTCTTACAATCCAAGCAATTAAGGGTTAATGGTCTTGCTCAAGGAGCCAACAGTGGCAGCTTGGCAGAGGTGGGATTTTAACCCACTTTACTTCATATTCCGGGCCATTCAGCTGCTCTCTTACCGACTTCTCTCCCCTCAAGACATTTAATTTGCTTTCATAGACAGTATATGCCCTACATGTGACAAAGATCTTTTATGTTCTATATCTCATAATTCTTATCGACAGGTGGCTTCTGGTTTTCCATCTCACAAGACAAAAACATACGCGTTAGAATACACGCCGAGCTCAACAGGACCATCCTGTTTTTCTTAAGTGTGTGTTTTCTGCACACACACAGACCTGCCCACAGAATGACCCTATCCCAGTTGGCTCCTCCGTTGAAGGCCTCTCAGTGAACCGATCGAGCGGCCTTAGCACCGAACCGTGAGCCGTGTTAGTGCACAGTGCTGAGGGAGGTCTGCTCAATCAGCCTCATGTTTTTCATTACTCTCTGGACTCAGCAAGGAATGCAACGATGTCCAAGATCCTCGAAAAAAAAATCTAGACCAGCAGCTCCAGCACTGATCTCACATAAAAGTATAGCTCATTAAAGATGAGGCAGAGCTCCAGAGTACACCTTTAATCAGCAGGGGCAGAATAAACACCAAGTAATACTTAAGTAGGATCTGATTAATGAATACTGAGCTACTTTTTCATTCTGAGCAGTCAGATATAAAGCCTTAGAGGTTATGCATCAGGACCATGTGTTAATCTTTCTCACACAATGTTACATATAAAGGACATCGTCCCTGGTGCTGATAGATCCCAAAAAGGACAGATAAAAAGTTGTCCTATCCTGGAATGAACCGGACACCAGTTTATCACAGCTGAAACCACCCAAGTGACTTTGTTAAATATATAAGATATAAACATTATCTCCTGTTTGTTAAGATTGTCTTAATGGTTCCAGACAGAGGCTACATTTATTGGAACGTTACCGCTTTTTAAATAAAAACAAACAAAAAGCAACAGATTCTGTAGAGAGCACAGTTGTATAACACACATGCAGGAAGTGGAGGCCCAGGAGTGTTATGTTGCATTAACTATTTAGTCTTTTAACCATCTTGCATACATTTTTATCCCCTCACAAAGCTGAGTGCACATTTGTGCTTTTTAGTAAAACAAAATCGTGTATTTTTGGGGTCCAGTGTGGTTAATATACAGGTACAGTTCCAACATTGCAAGAAACAGAATTTCAATTGCACTTATATGCCTGAAATACGTCTGTTTTAAGAACTGGTGTATCATTTAATCATGTAGGTCGTCACATGTTTTTCTTTTTGCTCTGAGCATTAGTCGAAGATGGACGCTCAAAAGCTTGACTCAATTTGGAGAGAAAATTAAAAGCCTAAATGCAGCATCCACAGAAAGTTGCCAAACATTCATGACAAAATCTTTAAGCCTGATATTAGGCTTCAGCAGGGGACTGGGTTCGACTGACAGCTCTCTCTCCTCTCTCCATTAGATGGGAGAGTCTAAAACACTAAAGTGGCTTAATGTACTGAAATGATGAATCTGTGATGCAAAAGGAAATGAATCTTTTACATTAAGGTTTTTTCTTTCCATTTAAACCTATTAAAAGTAAAAGTTTAACATAAAAATGATCACAGGTTTATCATTACAGCAACAGAGATTATTTATGAACATTAATAACTGAGTTTGGTGTTATTAGGTCACTAAAGTTTAGTGGCTTTAGGTCATTGTTTTAGTGCATTAAGCCATGTTAAGCTTTTCACTTACAATAAGTTTAAATGAAAAGGAAAAAGCTAAATGTTTGAATGATTACTTTTGAAGTCAAAATATTTTTATGAAGATGTTTTTCATGTTTTTTTTATTAATCAGAATTGATAAAGTGCAGACAATACCCAGCCCTACAATCAGGTGAGGTTGTTCTCATGACAAATGACACTGTTCCAGACAAATGGTAAACGTTTAAGTTTTACATATAGGCAAAAAGAAAAGCATTAACATGCCACACTAACCTGCAAAACACAGAGAAGTGAAAGTGAATCGTCATTACTCATCATAATTTCCCACAGAAGACACTACCTGTAACTCTATAATTCTGAGCATTTATCTTTTACGGACGATGTACCGAAGACACGCTGATATTTTAAGAGAGAATACATGAATAGAGGTGATGCAACTTTAGTATTTATAGTATTGTTAGAATATTTTAATATTCTGACACTGGAACAGTTAGCAGTCACAATAACACCAGTCCTAAGCATAAGAAAGAAAATCCTCAGAATTAAAACAATATCAGGAAGTCTAAAGCCATCAACTTCCTCCTTTCCTGCTGAGTTCGACTCTGTCACTTTCCCCTTCAGGAGTGTGACAGTCAAAACCAAAAGGAAAAGGACACACTTAAGCAACTCGAACTTTCAGATGGTCTCTTCCTCAAATGATTTATGATGCATAACAACCTGGCAGACCTGTGAGGAAGATTTAGGCAGGCACCCGTCAGGGGGAGGTTATGTCCTGTACTTGAACCTAAATGGGGAACTGAAGGATGGACACTAGAGGCCTAACGTCAAAGGGGTTTGTTTTTGACACAAGAATGATCTAATTGAAACCATATTTAACTAACATATAAGAGAAGGAGCCCCACTGCTGGATAAGCTCCAGATATTGTTTGGCCAAGACAGAACTTTTTTTTTTTTTTTTTTTTTTTTTAATGGAAAATTCCAAAGAGTCTTGATTACAGGCATTTTAACGCATGCACATATGTATAAACATTTTCAGGGGCTGGCAGAGGGATTAAGATAAAGGAATAAATTGGTTGTTGCTATGCCAACACCAGAAGCGACTGTGATTGGCAGGGCTTTCAAATTGTTTTGGAGTAGCAGGGGGCATGCCAAAGTAGCAGGCACCTTATGACCAAGATTGTTGTACTGACACCTAGCAGGAAATATATGAATTACGCTACTTCGACAGAGACGACCAAATGACTGACAAAAATAGCCTGAAACTGCTTGGTATTGTCCAGACATGCCTTTTTAAACAAAGTAGTACATTGTACAATTATAAATCACTTGTTAACAATTAATTTAATGCTTTGACATGGTGTATTTTATCGTCAAACTTACCCCTGAACAAACATTCAACACGGCCGGCTCTGAAATCAAATCATCAAATCATGCAAACGACTCGCATTCCACGAGGCTGGCGACCTTTTTCTCATCTGATCATTAGAATTCTATTCTTGACATTGTTCATGTATACCTAGATTACTTACTTTCAACCTCGGACGTGGGCTAGAACCATTTCTTAAGCCCAATCATCTGGACCCATGCCTGGCGGCCACTTGTGGCGGCTGCTGTTTTCTCTTATTTCTCTTATGAGAAGCCATGACGGCAGCAGACGACTGCCAACAGTCACATGGCGGTCGTGAACCAATCAAATGGCTCAGATTGAAAGAATGTAAATATTGCCACGTGCGTCCACATGACGCTGGAAATGGAGATGGCAGACAGTGCAAAGACAGTGCAGAGTGGTGGAATAGGTGGAAAATGTGCCTGGCGCCAGCATAATTTGAAAGCTCTAGATTGGTCAGTGAGTGTGTGTTGTTGAAAATTGAGGGTGAATAAAATAACATCGCATTTCCACTTGCAGAAAAATCACATTTGGTGCAGAAGATACCGTCACTATAAACAAGCTCTCATTTGATATGTAGCTCTCTTGAGTGTGTGATTCCCATACGAAACTAAATGAGCGCCCCCTGAGGCTTAATAATGCCACTGGTTTCACTTAGTTCATCCTATTAAGTCTGTAAATGTGTGAAAATAAACCAAAACTGTTTTTAGTGTTTGTGGGATTTTTAAGACCTGTCGGAGACAGTTTTAAGGCATTTTAAGACAAATTAAGGCCTTTTTTAGATGAAGAAATGTAAGGCCTTTTAAGGATCTGCGGACACCGAAAGGGCTCTGAAGTGTCACTGTAGCAGCTCTAAAAAATAACATATTACAGCCTGGTTACAATTTACATCACATTAGGGGTTTGTGATATTGGACAAATGATATGTTGATATTTTCTGGAATGTTGACAAGAACTAGCTGATAATTTAGCAGCATTTAGGCTCTCGAGTCATTTCACTACTGAATCAGCACAGTGTCTTTTGCAATATAATCAGTGATGATGTTTGTCTCGTCATATGCTTTTGTTGTCGTTTGGCACATTCTTGTGACTGGTTTAATCCTATTTGTTCTAATCTTCCTATTCTGCGTGGTGGTTAGTTTGCAGATGGTGAAAAAGTAAACCCCCCCAAAAAAAAAACAAAAAAGAAAAAAGTTTTTAACGGCAACCGATTTCTCAGTTTGCAAATCAATGTAATTTATCAGTGACATCAAAGCACCTCCATGCCAGTGAACCATGTCAGGTAATTAAATCCAACGACGTTGAGTTCGACGCTGGCGGTGTCTGTATTTTGTCTATTGATGCAGTTTGTTTACTCATTTTTAACGTCAGTCTTGTGCTTTGTGGTAGAGCTTTTTTGGCCATGTTGCAGGCGAGTCTCTTAAGGCATGTTTCAGTGTTTTTTTGCAACGACATACTCGACTCAATGTCAGTTCGCACAACATTAAAACAGCAATTAAATACTATGGTAGGCAACTCCTATGCTAACATCGCATCGCTACGAGCAACCCCACAGCAGCGGCTGAAACAGATGGTAAAAATTACCTGTGACCGAGCATCAGAAAGAAAATATGATTAGTATGATAAACTGCTTACATACAGCTCAGCAGAGATCAGGAAACCGTTTAGGTGGGCGATGAGTTTTGTTCTGCTGAAGCGTAAGTTTTAATGTTGTTGAAAGCAAGTGACTGATTAAACAAGCATGAAGAAGCTTCTGCAAGACGTGGAAAAATCTTTATCGACTTAAGGCTGCAGAGAAGAATAAGAAAAGTGTTTAAATAGACAGGCCTTTGTGATTAGAATCTGATTCTGTGTGTGTGTGTGTGTGTGTGTGTGTGTGTGTGCGTCCTGACCGTTCTTTGCACCCTGAGATTGGTACCAGATGATGGTTGTCAGGTACGCTCTAGTTTGGGGGATGTATGGGTCCTTATGAACCAGCAAATCACCCTCTTTCACTTATGTGTTTCCTATTAATTGAGAGACATTGCTTAAACTGGAGGAATTTACAGCACGACCGGGAGCTTCATAAACTGAGCTCAGCGCCTGGGCAGTCGAGTTTTCATTCACTTTTTTTTTTTAAACAAATACTCACTCTATCTGAACCATCTCTAGGCCAAAATGAGCAATGACTGAACTCTGAGGCTCTACTGTGCTTTCAGTGGCCGCTTTTTGACTCCTCTGAAAGAAAAAAAAGGCGGATGAAAAACATGCTTGTTGATACTTCATCAATGTGTGCACGAAAGAAAATCAGCTCAAATGACGGAACAAGAAAACATTTCGATGCGGAGATGTGCACGCTGAAAGAGGGGCTGGAGATTAAATCCCAGCTGCAGTAAAACCAATCTACTACAGCTGAGTGGAACAGAAAGAGGGAGTGACAGTCTATAGATGTTCGGTCTGGGGAAAAAAGGCACACTGATACAGCTCAAAAGTTTGAAAGCAGAACTGTTGATGCTCAAGGGATGGAAAAGACTGAAGTTCTTTCTGTCTGAAAGGGCAACGATCATAGACGTACGATATTGACAAAAAAAAAGTATTTATGCTAAATACCTCAATAACAAGATAAATACGACTACAGTTTTAAGTGTTTTTTTTAAGTGTTGGTTAAATATAGCACGTTCATTTTAAAACAAATGTATTTTATTGAGGCATTTATTAAAATTATTTAAAATTCATTTATAAATATTTTATTAAACAAAGTGACAAGGGATCTTAGTTTAGGTTATGCTAAATAAAAATAAATAGGCTATAAATTCAACATATTTTGTTCCATTAAAAAAAAACATAAATAAAAAGAATTCTAGCTTAATGTAGTCACTTCAATGGTTCCATCACTTCTGTTCTTCTTTTCTTCCCAAAGCCGTCGTTTGCTGGTGTTAAACTCTGCGTCTTTCATTAAACACCATCGGCGGCTGAT
>JAVSBU010337562.1:0-17754 GCA_033118015.1 Loricariichthys derbyi | reverse complement strand
GGCGGTCGTTGTTAACCCGGGCCTCGACCGATCCGGTATGATGTCGGTTAGATGTACTCGCATTTTGGTTTTGGCAACGTGTTTTACGTCAGATGCCCTTCCTGACACAACCCTCACCATTTACCCGAGCTTGGGACCAGCACAAAAGATACACTGGATAGTGATCCCTAGTGGCTGGTTTAAGATATATACCATTATGATGTATGAACATATAAAGTACATAGGAAACTGGTTAAAAGGGAGTGAAAATCATAGGCTCAATTTAACTGATTAACAGTTTGACATGCTTTGTTGTACAGTTGAAAATCACTATATGAGTTCCAATATGTGGATTCTGGTTTCATATTTAATAGGCTTGGGATTGAAACTGCATCTACGATGTTTTATTAGTCAGTGGTGAAATTTCCAGAGACCTGGGTGAACTCTGCAGTTTGATTGGCTGAGAGACATTCAGGGAGTGCCAATATTGCACCATAGCTTGGACACCTTTTGGGTGCTTTGTTTTGCTATTGTTTCTGTGAAATTATTAGTTTATGCTTTAATTGCTCCTTTGCAAAAAGAAGCCAACATAGATGTTTTAGGGCTATAACACAGAATAAAATGGTTCCTGCCATCTGTGTGCTATTTAGGTTGGGTCCGCAGTCATGGCTGCTTAATCCAAACACTGTCAGAGAGCATCATTAGGTGTGGCTGAACTTAAGCTCCATATTTCATTAACCACAAGAATGTTTACCCCGAGGATTAATGTCAAGTTCTACAAAATATTTCTGTACCACTGCAACTGACCCTCTTGTTTCACTACACCCTATCCCATTAAATGATATGTAGGCCAAGGGGAACCCTTAAATAGCTGAAGAATAATAGCCCATTTGTCCCCTAAATACTTCTTCCAGATGCATCAACGATATACCCAGTGCATTTACTTGGTAAACAGGTATGTTTTATTCTCACTGGGGAAAATACCTCTGCACTTTCAGTTTGTTCCCCAATGGTTTTTATTTGTTTACTTTTCTTTTCTATTGCCCACAAATGAAAAAAAAAAATAATCATCACCAGTATCCTGGCTTGGAGAGTAAAAATTAGTAGGTGTTGCCATGTAGTCCTAGGCTGCCCTCCTCCCTCTCTGTTTTCTCTTTAAGCTCCTCTGTGCTATCAGAAGGAAGAAACAGCTTGCTGAGTCATGACCACAGCAGAACCCTAATAATGATAACTCTACCATGGTCTGAGGAATCATTATTGCTTAAATCATGTTCCATCATGTTCCAAAATATAAGTTTCATGGGTGTATTGACATTTTTGCACAACATTTTTTTCCTATGATTTTTACAATGGAGCAGTGCCTTAAAGCAGCTTTACAATTTTAGGTTATCTTCTAATATCTAAGCCCAATCCTAAATTGAGCCTAGGGTAACAGTAGCAAGGAAAAACTCCCTAAATATATGCATTATTTAGTTGAGTACACAGTACTGAGTAATATTATGAGTTTCTGTAATGTAATTCACAGAAAGTGGATGAGCCTATGATTTCCATGTTTTACTAGAATTTGAATCCAGCCATCCATGAGTTGATGATTTGTATTAATATTGACTGTTATGTCATTTTGATCTCAACTTATATCAATTTACAGTGCCTTACAAAAGTATTCATACCCCTTGAACCTTTCCACACTTTCTCACATTACACCCACAAACCTGAATTGATTTTATATGAAAGACCAACCCAAAGTTGGCAAGTGTGGCATGCATTGCTATTCCCCTCCCCTGAATCAGTACTTTGTAGGGCCACATTTTGCTACAATTACAGCTGCAAGTCTTTTGAAGTTTGTCTCTACTAGCTTTGCACATCTAGAGACTGAAATTTTGGCCCATTCGTCTTTGCACAATAGCTCAAACACAGTCAGATTGGATGGAGAGCATCTGGAAACAGCAATTTTCAAGTCTTCCCACAGATTCGTGATGGGATTTAGGTCTGGACTTTGACTGAACCATTCTAACACATGGATATGCTTTGATCTAAACCATTCTACTGTAGCTCTGTCTGTATGTTTAGGGTCATTGTCCTGCTGGAAGGTGAAGCTCTAACCCAGTCTCAAGTCTTTTGCAGATTCTAACAGGTTTTCCTCCAGGACTGCCCTGTATTTAGCATCATCCATCTCCCCATCAACTCTAATCAGCTTCCCTGTCCCTGCTGAAGAAAAGCATCCCCACAGCATGATGCTGCCACTACCATGTTTCATGGTAGAGATGGTGTTTTGTGCCATACATAGTGTTTTGCATTTAGGCCAAAAAGTTTGGTCTCATTGGACCAACTTTTGTCCTGTGTACAGATGAATAAAGTGTGGAAAAGTTCAGGTGGTATGAAACCTTCTGCAAAACACTGGATATCAGTAAAGATTCTCAATATGAATCTTTCATTCCTCAGTATTTGATGTGTGATTTAAGTGTTCCCTTAATTTTTTTGAGCAGTTTATATTATATAAAAATTTGTGTTGTGTATATAAGTTGTGTATACCTAGGAACTGCGTATTTATTGAACAATTTAGCCAACACATTTTGTCTCTCTGAAACTTTAATTTATTATCAGTCTTAAATTCAGACACAACTAAAATTATAAGTTAAGGCTATAGTGTAAAATGCATGTCACTGGATGTCTTCAAGTCTTGAACATTTTTCAGTGTTATAAACAGGCCCAGAGGAGTCTGTCAACCTCTCACTATTGTGTACAGCTTTAACTTACTGGATACAACTCTTGAGGCCTGGATCAACTCACAGGACAATTTCCTCAATTCAACAGGCTCTTAAATAAACTCAGACACCAGGCATTCATTACACACTCTCTGGTGTGTCAGAATTTTTGAGTGCCCGTCCAGGTGGGAGAGCAATTACTTTTTTCAGCCCTTTAATCAGCAAACTCTGATTCAGGGTTCAGTACTCATGTCATAAGACATATGCTGCATACTTTAGTTGTGAGGTGATGTATTCATAACAGAATTGTAATATATGGCCATATATGCCTCTAAATATAAGTTACACACATAAGAGCATATACTCACTGATCACTTTAAAAGAGTGCTAACAAAATATGCAGAGAAACAGATGGACTACAGTCTATAGAACTACAAACATGTCTATAGTATAAGAAGAAAAAAAAAAGTCTTGGAGAACTACAAACATGTCTATAGTATAAGAAGAACAAATGTATGCCAATATTGTGATATGCCAATATCACACACTAATATTTGGTTGGGCCACCTTTAGCTTTGATTACAGTTGTTGCGCCATTTCCACAAGCTTCTGCAATGTCACAACATTTATTTTTGTCCAGAGTTGCATTAATTTTCCCCCAAGATCTTGTATTGATGATGGGAGATTTGGACCCACTGCCTTCTCCAGCACATTCCAAAGATTCTCAATGCGGTTCAGGTCTAGACTCTCTGGTGGCCAATCCATGTGTGAAAATTATGTTTCATGATCCCTGAACCACTCCTTAATCTTTTGAGTTAGATGAATCCTGGCATTGTCATCTTGGAATATGTCCATTCCATCAGCGAAGAACAAATCCATTGATGGAATAACAGCAGGTATCAGCTGATCTCATTCTTTGGGCACATAACATTGCTGAACCTAGACCTAACCAACTGCAGCAACCTCAGATCATAGCTCCACCCCCACAGGTGGTGACTTTTTTTTTGTCCAGGCAGTGTATGACAAGAGGAGAAATGGCACAAATATGGGGTGTCATATAGATATTTCATTCAACTATGATTCATATATCTCATTTCACACAGGCTACAGTCGTTGGTTGGGCTCGTTAAAATCTACTTAGCACCTAATATGGATTTTGTTTGGTATAATTTATTTGCGAGGAACCAATAACTGATTCAGGGGTTCATTTGCAGTGCATTGCAAAAGTATTCATACCCCTCAAACTTTTCCACATTTTTTCATGTTACACCCACAAACATCAATGTATTTTATTGGGAGCTTATATGATCCTGTCACGATGTGGGGGCGAGATGCAGACAGCTTCATGAATAATGCTAGATTTTATTTAACTTAAAGTAAGGCAATGCAAAACAACATAAACACAAAACGAGTAAACATTAAACAGAAAATAAGGAAAGCCTTACTGGCTGGTCACAGGGCCAACAGTGCCAGGAAGCACGGAGATGACTAGCAGACATCCGGAGCTAAGTGGGCCCTATTTTAAGGCCAGTGTACCAAGCCAGCCACCCATGTAGGGACGAGAGTGAGGTATCGCAGGTGGCAGTGAGGGGGCAAGTCTGGATGGTGTACCAGCCTGCGAATTCCTTACTTCCTGTTGGTACACTTCCTGTGTGCCAGATGACCACACAAGGACACAGGAAGAGCCAGAGGGGGGGAAACGGTGCTGAGGGAATGCACACCTACCCCTAAACCAGCACTCTTTGCCGTACCATACCTCGAGCCTCTTGGGTCTATGCCACGCTCCCTCTTCAAAGGAATTGTGGAAACCTCATCCCTAATTCCCTGGTGCACCCATCCCACTCTGCCTCCTGCAATTTGGCACAGTGCCCGCAATGCCACAATAAGGGTGGAATTCCATGCAAAACAGATGCGATGGACTGGGTTGTGCCTAGTCTGGAGCAATGATATATCCACACATTGCTGAAACCCCATTGGTAGCCACACGCAACGCTGAAAATCATCGACATGTGCCAAGCTGACGAAGCATGATGGAATCAATCAATGGTGCCACACTAATTTGCTCCGTTGCCAGCTTTTTATAAACTGGTGCCAGCTGAACCCAATTAGTGAGGATCACCGCTGCATTTGCAATTGCGCACTGCACATACGCAGAATGTGACTTCCTCATCAGGCTTAGCTCCCTGCCAGTTTCATGCCAGACAGTCCCCTACTGGTGAGGAGCGGACCTGGCATGGATTGTGACAGATAGACCAACACAACATAGCAAGTATGTGTGAAGTATAAAGAAAATGATTCATGGTTTTCAAAATTTTTAATAAATACAATTGAAATGTTGCATTTGCGAAGTCCTGCTTGCACTTTGCCACAAGCTGTGTAGGGGAGACTCGAAACATGTGAAAGAAGGCTTAAATGCAAAATGCTATGGTGGAAAACTAATACTGCACCACACCATCCCCACCGTGAAACATGGTGGTGGCAGCATCATGCTGTGGGGATGCTTTTCTTCAGCAGGGACAGGAAAGCTGCTCGTAGTTGATGGGGAGATGGACGGAGCTAACTACAGGGCAATCCTTGAGGAAAACCCGTTAGAGGCTGCAAAAGACTTGAGACTGGGATGGAGATTCATCTTCAAGCAGGATAACGAGCCTAAACATATAACCAGAGCTACAATGGAATGGTTTAGATTAAAGCATATTCAAGTGATAAGGCCCAGGCATAAATCCCATTGAGAATCTGTGGCCTGACTTGAAAATTGCTGTTCACAGATGCTCTCCATCCAATCTGATTGAGCTTAAGCTATTTTACAAAGAAGAACAGTACAAATTTCAGTCTCTAGATGTGCAAAGCTGGTAGAGACAAACTTCAAAAGACTTGCAGCAGAAATTGCAGTGAAATGTGCTCCTACAAAGTATTGGGGATGGGAGGGGGGACACAAATGCACATCACATTTTCCAGATTTTTATTTATTAAAAATGTTTTAAAACATTTGTCATTTTCTTTACACTTCACACACAGAGGTACATCTCAAAAATTAGAATATCAGGAAAAAAGTGTAATATTTTTTGTCACTCATTTCAGAAGGTGACACCCATAAATTATCAATAATACATGGAGTGAAATATTTCAAACTTTTACTTTTTGAAATTTAGATGATTGTGGCCTACAGTTAATGACACCTAAAATTCAGTGTCTCAGATAATTAGAACATTACATAAGCTCAAGTGACACTACACACAGATGAATCCTAGATATGAGCTACAAATGTCACATTCCTCATATCAAACTGCTCCTGAACCAGAACCAACGTCAGAAGCTTCTTAACTGGGCTGTGGAGAAAAAGAACTGGGCTGTTGCTCAGTGGTCCAAAATCCTTTTTTCAGATGAGTAAATTTTGTATGTCATGTGGAAATCAAGGGATTCCCAGGAAATCCCAGGAAGAGTGGAGAGCCTCAGAATCCATGGGGCTTGAAGTCCAATAAGATGTTTCCTCAGTCAGTGATGATTTTGGGAGCCATGTCATCTTCTGGTGTTGGTTTTCTGAAGTCTCCAGTCAACACAGCCATCTAGCAGGGAATTTTAGAGCATTTCATGCTTCCTTCTCCTGACAAGCTTTATGGAAATGCTGATTTCATTTCATTTCTTGTATCAAAATCTTATTATTGTATGGACAAAGTGATAGGGAGCCAGCCGATATTAGCCAGAATGGGAGTAATATGATCATATTTTCTGGACATAGTCAATAAATGACAGTAATAGCAATATTCTGTACCTGCTGAAGAGGGCGTAGTGTCTTAGCAGGGAGTCCATGTAATGAATTGCAGTGGTCAAGCCAGGAAATGACAAAGGTAATAACTACAGTTTCCTTCACCTCGTGTGTGAGAAAAGGACGTAGTCGTGAAATGTTGTGTAAATGATATGCCATTTTAGCGATACAGGAAATGAGTTTTAAAGGACAGAGTGGAGCCAAAAAGAACCCCCAAATTACAAGAAGAGCTGGAAGGACAGACAGCAGTGGGGCCGATAGAGAAAGAACTGTTAGAAAAGGAGGAAATAACAGACATGGAGCCAATGTAAAGTAAGTCAGTTTTACTGGCATTAAGCATTAAATAGTTAGATTGCATCAAGGACACATCCAGAGAGAGATGGGAAAAAATCAGATGGTTTGCAGCAGAGGTCATCAGCATAGCCCTGATAATTCAGGCCATGACAACATATGATTGAGCTGAGCGGAAGAATGTAAATAGTGAAAAGAAGAGGACCAAGAACAGAGCTCTGAGGAACACCTTGATCAAATGTAGTAGTATGTGACCTATATTTTCCTATTCATGTGAATTGTTGTCGGTGAGACAAATAAGACTGAAACCAAGACAATGCTTTGCCCGAATTCATATTAGTGTTCATCTAAGTGACATCATACTCGATTGTTTGAGGCCCGGTGCTGTTGACAAAGGGCGCTGGTGGTGCTACTCTTAGTCAAAGACCACAAGAAGCGAAACAAGTCGGAAAACAGAAAGTCAAGAGTATATGACTGAGTGTGGCAACTCTAAATGTGGGGACGATGACACGTAAATGTAGAGAGCTGGCTGATATGATGCTGAGAAGGAAAGTAGATGTTTTATGTGTCCAAGAGACCAATTGGAAGGGCAGCAAGATGCACAGAATTGGAGCAGGGTTTAAACTGTTGTAGAGGTGAAAAGAGTGTCAGCTAGAGTGATGTGTCTGAAGGTAGAAGTAGAAGGTCTGATGTTGAATGTTATCAGTGGGTATGCTCCACAGGTTTTGATGTGAGTAAGTGGAAAAAGAGAAGTACTGGAAGGATCTTGATAAAGTGATAATGAGTATTCCCAGGGAGGAAAGAGTGGTGATTGGAGCAGACTTGAATGGACAAATTGGTGAATGAAAGAGTGGAGATGAGGATGTGATTGGTACGTTTGGTATCAAGGAAAGGAACCAGGACAAACAGACGGCGGTGGATTTTTCCAAGTGGATGGAAATGGCTGTAGTCTACACTTATTTCCAAAAAAGCAAGGAACATAGGATGACTTATAAGAGTGAAGGAAAGACTACAAAAGTAGAATATGTTCTATGTAAAAGAGGAAACCTGAGGGAGATTGGGGATTGTAAGGTTATGGCAGGGGAGAGTGTGGCCAGACAGCACCGGATGGTGGCATGTAGAGTGACTGTTGTTGTGAAGAAGAGAAAAATAGGCTCTTGGTGGTAAGAAAGAGCTTCCAGAATACTGGGCTACTACAGCTATGGTGATTAGAGAGACAGGTAAGAAGGTACTTGCTGTATCATCTGAACAGAGAAAAGATGATAAGGAAACCTGGTGGTGGAATAGTGACGTGCAAGAAGCTATTCAGAGGAAGAGGTTAGTCAAGAAGGAATGGGATATTGACAGGACTAAGGAAAGTAGACCAAAAAAGGAGATGCAACGTAGGACAAAAAGAGAGGGAGACTGGTAGAGGACATCAAGTGGAGGTGGAACTACATCAAGGATCTGCTCTGAGCCCCTTCTTGCTTGCTTTGGTGATGGACCAACTAACAGATGAGGTCAGGCAGGAATCCCCATGGATTATGATGTTTGCAGATGATATTGTGATCTGTTGTGAGAACAGGGAACAGGTGGAAGATAATTTGGAGAGGTGGAGATATGCACTTGAAATAAGAGGAATGAAAGTAAGTCATAGCAAGACAGAGTACATGTGTGTGAGTGAGAGGGAGACAGGTGGAACAGTGAGACTACAAGGAGCAGAGGACACAAAGGTGCAGAACTTCAAGTACTTTGGGTCGACTGTCCAGGAAAATGGGGAGTGTGGTAAAGACGTCAAGAAGAGACGCCAAGCAAGATGGAGTGGGTGGAGAAAAGTTTCAGGAGTGATTTGTGACAAAAGGGTATCAGCAAAGATCAAAGGAAAAGTTTACAAGACTGTGGTGAGATCAGCTATGTTGTATGGTTTGGAGACAGTGACACTGACAAAAGACATGAGAAAGAACTGGAAGTGGCAGAGCTAAAGATGTTGAGGTTCTCCTTGGGAGTGAGTGAAAAGGATGGATAAAGTTAGGAATGAGATCATCAGAGGCACAACACAGGTTACCTAGGATATAAAGTTAGAGAGGCCAGAATGAAATGGTTTGGACATGTCCAGAGGAGGGACAGTGGTTATATTGGTAGAATGTTAGAAATGCAGTAACCAGGAAAAAGACAAAGAGGAGATATATGGATGAGGTTAGAGAGGACATGGAAGTAGTTGGTGTGAGGACAGAGGATGCAGAGGACAGAGTGAGATGGAGGAGGACGACTCGCTGTGGAGAACCCTGAAAAGGGAAAAGCCGAAAGAAGAAGAAAAAAGAAGAAGAAGAAGAAGAAGAAGAAGACGACTTTCTGAAATGAGTAACGAAAAACACTGAACATGATATTCTAATTTTTTTAGATGTACCTGTACTCTGTTGCTCTATCACAATAAATCCAAATAAAATACATTTGTTTGTGCATGTAATGTGAAGAAATGTGGAAAGGTTTGAGGGTATGAATACTTTTATAAGGCACTGTACATACATACCAGGTTTTTTTTCTGTACAATGTGTGTTAAGTAATATTACATTTGAATATTTAGTGATATTATACATTGTAGAGGAAGACATATGTAAATATTTCCATAATTTTCTCACACATTTGGAGACAAAATGGTCTGCAGGTCAATAATGCAATAATTGAAAAAAGCAATTTGGTACATATAGAATTCTACAATGAATGTCTCTTAGGCAACAATGGAGGCTACATAAAATAGAATTTACATCCTTCAAATTCTGAATGTGTATGTACATGTTCTCAAACACATAGTAGCCAGATCAGGATAAAGTCCAGAGTGCAAGCAAATAACTTGTACAAGCAAGCTTCTTTATTGTACTTAAATGTTTGTTTGTGGTGTTAAGTTTGCTCAATTTGAAGGAAAAAGGAACATTTTGCAATAGTCAGAGTTACGAAAATAGTTAAAGGTGCGTGCTGGACATTAAGAACAAGATAGCTGAAATGGTTTTAGTCTTATTTTGTTACATACAGCAGTTAGCATGGATTCTGCAAAATAAATAGGTGTAACTGATTAATTTACCTAAGTTATTAAAAATTACCATTTTCTCATTTCATTAATTGACAGCCAGTCAAGGGGGTTATTTCTACCACTGAGGCAAGCACAGGGACTCTGTACTCTATATGTCACTATGATATCTCCTATAGAAAACACAAAGGTGATAAGAAGGGACAACCATGTTTTGACAATTAAACAAGATTAAATTTCAACATGTTCCTAATAAATTTCCATAAAATGACAGTCAGGAAGTTCAGATAAGAGTTAGCCATGTATGTGTGCTTAAAGATAAGAGTTTTAGAGGATGCGAAGGAAAGAAATTCAAGTCATCATTAATTTCTGATGACGTAGATCAAGAACATGGATCTTCCTCCAATCGGCAGCAGATGGTATTCTTCTCTGGTTTGTGTCTTGTTTGAGTACCTTATAGTGGTTTGTATTCCTCACTTATCTTCTTTCACTTCTTGTTCTGTTTTATATCATTTCTTGTTTTGAAAATAGATTGCCAATTTGGACACAGCACTTTAGATTTATCTAACGTATACGGCTTCAGTAACGAACACAATTTTCACAATGCTATCTATTCTTATAAGAAATAAGAGTAAAATGAAGACAGTTCTTTCATGTGCTCACCAGAATGCATACATATAGATAAAGTAAATTACTGGACCCAGTTGTTAGCCAGATTCTCAAGAAATGTGGTAGAGAGTATGCAACCCATATACAAAATGATAGTCACCACTTTTGTTTGCCCAGCATTTTTATCATATAATTTTCTTATCAAGTAAATTATAACTATATTCTATATATTCTATATTCTATATATTCTATATTATAACTATACACTTTCTCCAAGGAATTTTAACGATTTAACGATTTCCTTAAATAATAAGCAAAACTGGCCCCTGCAGATGGCCTTGCACAGGTATGATCAGGCTATAATACCAGGATCCACAGATTGAGAAAAGATGGTACAGTGCAATGAATGTCTCATTCAGTGTGTGGAAAATGGAAAATCTTAAAGCAGATGATTGCATTTGGTAGACCAAAGGCTATAGTGTGAAGGAAATAGCAGAATTTGCAGATGTATTGGAGCGTACACTCATAAAGGCCCTGTCATAGTGGCATTTGCAAATGAGCTGCGAATAAAAATGGGGATTTTACGCAGTCCTCTGTAATGGAATCTACACCAGAGGAGTCAAAACAAGATCAGATAAATTGCGTTTGCATTGCGCATGCATTGTGAACAAAGCGGGTTTTGTGCAAAACGTTGTGAACAAAGTTTTGTGCACTTTCCGTGAGTGAATTGCAGACTGTATGACCTGCCTGCTCCTGCCACTCAACGTTCAGTCTTTCTGAGTGCTGTCACAGTGCAAAAATGTGCAAAAAATTGGATATTCACGATACGTTCGGTGTTTTTGTAATTCATACATTAATACGTGCTTTTTACTTCCGCACATGTTCGCATCATCCACAATAGCGAAAATGAGCTGTTCAAAATATGACTGCGGAAGAAACTCCATTCTGAGGACATAATACGGCCACCATTCCTTCGCCACACATCCGTGATTATGTTCTTAATTATTCGTACATTTCCATTTGACATTTGCATATTTCCGCAATGGTTTGCTGAAAACGATTATGTAGCGCATTTATTAAGAATATATTGGTCATAAAACGTTCATGTTGCAAGCGATTGAAATATGAATACACCAATTAACATCATTCTTCCGAAATCTGCCGGAAATCTGCCCTGATGTGTGTGATTAATATATATAAATATATACTTTTGTTTATATAGGTTTATGTATATAAATAATGTTATTGTTTATGTATATAAATATGATTGTTAAATATAATAAACGTTTATATAATGAGCAAACATTGAAGTTTTACATATATAAATAAATGTATAGTTATGACTATGACTATGACTAGTTATTAATTATACATGTAACACTTCAATATTTGTTCGTTCGTTTGTTTGTTGCGTCCTGCGGCAAGTGATCACAATTGTGTTCAGCTGCCACGGGAATCAGTTTGGTGCAGGCCATTGTTGTGTAAGTTAAGACCTGCTATATTGTCGGGTCATGCTGGTTCAGCCGTGGTCTTGCATAGCCGGTGTGGGTTTTAGATGGGGTTTTAGTGACGTGCACGTTGACGTCTTTTCGTGGTAGGTATGTCCCGAGCTGGTGTCTCAGTCATGGCACCAGAGAAGGTAAGGGGTGAAGGTACTACTCTTTTTTTGTAAAGGGAGGGTGGAGTAAGGTCTGGAGCTCTGAGGTAATTGTCAAGGTGTAGTGTGTTAGTGTAGGGACAGTTAGCTGTGTCTCTGCACCACTTGGAACCCCCTCAGCACACCCTGTGCCCCTGTGTGTTCAGCCAGGCAGTGTTGGACCTAAAGGGGAAGATCGCATGGCCGTTTGTATCCACAGAAGGGTCACCGCTTGGGCTTCTGCCCCTTGCTACACCCTGCCATGAATTGCTTGATACTCCCCTTTGTCCCAGTGGTTGGCCAATTCAGTAAAATCAGGTCCACAGGATGTGGTTGGCTCTGGCATCTCCTAGCGGTGTGTGGGTCTTGACGAAGGCCAATCTGTGACACCTGCTTCTGGCTCTATTTATAGCATGACGGAGCAGTAGTTGTTGTGGCAGCATCTGGAACCACATGACTCTGGACTCGCCCTCTCCCTTAGTCTTACGTGGTCACTTGGCTTGGGATGCAGAGCGTAAATGAACCACATGGCTTGGGATTCAGCTCCCAAAGCCGTGATAGGTTTCATGAGTCAAATCTGCCAGCCCCGCAGGTTTGTGGGCTAGGACTGGGGAGTTTTTGTTTTTTTATCCATTTTCCTGATTATTATGTTTGAGTTCTTTTGGCTCTTTTGTTTGACCTTACGTTTTAAATAATACCTACCATTCTGTGAAGCTGTGTGATTGGGTCTTTTCTTTCAGTTCAACCCCAACGACATCATAACAGCATGGGTATATTTCAAGATGACAATGCCAGGATTCATGGGGCTCAAATTGTGAAAGAATGGTTCAGGGAGCATTAGATATCATTTTCACACATGGATTGGCCACTACAGAGTTCAGACCAGACCTGAGAATCTTTGGTATGTGCTGTAGAAGACTATGCACAGTGGTCCAAATCTCCCATCATCAATACAATATATTGTGGAAAACGAGTGCAACTCTGGACAGAAATAAATGTCGTGACATTGCAGAAGCTTGTGGAAATGATTCCACAGTGAATGAGTGCTGAAATTAAAGCTGAAGGCGGCCCAATGAAATATTAGTGTGTTGCTGTTTTTTGGCCAGACAGTGTATTTAATAATATTATTATTATTAAGAATAATAAAGTGTGACCATACATTGGGTCATTCAATGAGGCAGCAGCAAATTGGTAACTTATCACTGCATACACATTGATCAGAGACGATTGACTGTGTTGATTAACCTGAGAAAAGTTTCTTGAAAATAGAATGGAGCCCTTACAGTGACATGCTTGTTACTTTTTCATCTTGTGACCATGGCATGATTATACTGATGTCACAATATAATGTTTTGAATTCAGCAAGAGTTGGATCTCTCTATAGTGGTAACAGGCGGAAGTGGTGGGTCTTGTGACAAGTAACAGCTGCCAATACACCTGCTACTAAAGCTGGTACATTTAATGGCAGCTGTTGTCCCTGACACAACTTTAAATGACTGCTTTACCAAGTACAACCTAAAAGGCCTGGCCAGGGATAAGGGGAGATTCTTACAGTGCCTTGCAAAATATTCATACCCCTCAAGCTTTTTGAAATTTTCTTCCATAGTGAAACAAAATTTATACATATACAATATACATATTTCATGGTTTTTTAATAAGTAAAATTTTAAAAGTGCTGCATGTATTTGTATTCAGACCCCCTGTACTCTAATACCCCAGTATAAAAAAAACCATTGAGACAAATTGCTTTCAGAAGTTACCTTATTAGTAAAAAGAGTCCATTACTGTATAACTGCAGCTGTTCTATGAAGGCCTCATTGTGACGCTGAGTAAGAAAAGGAGACGCAAGCGGGGTAAGGAAGTAGGAAGGGCGGGTTTAATCCAGGGAATCGTAATCCAAAGTAAACAATCCGGAGTCGGTACACAGATAGCAATCACACAATTCAACAAACCAGAGGGGAGATCCAAAAACCGTAATCCAAAAGGCAAGCGCGTAAATTCAAAGAGCAGATAAACAAGATATAGCATGGGAGAAACGCTCGGTAGCACAAACAGAGTTGGCAATACTTCACAGTGAGCTGCCGCGGCCCGGGTCTATTAAACGACTCCACAAATGAGTCACAGGTGCGTTTAATCAGTACTCGGGCGACCGCGGTCACGCCAACCTTGACTCAACCGCCAATGCCTTCTGGGAAAAGGAGTCCGACAGCTCCTTGGGCATGACAGTACCCCCCCCTGAAGATACAGGGCCGGTCTCCTCACCAGACTGGCGCTGGGAAAGGTCCTCCTCTCCACACACGTTCTCAGCCCCCTTCTCTCCTTGACGGATCGTGGGCTGATCCCTCAGATCTGGGCTCGATCTGTGGACAGTACGGGTCGATTTCGATTGATGCGCTGCCCTTTGGCCCCTCATCGATGGTTGCTTCCTGGGTTGACCTCTGGGTCTGGGAGCAGGCATCTGTGGGTAACGGCGGTTGAAGTCAGCGATGATTAACGGGTCCAGGGTGTCGTCTGCCGCTACCCCACTCTGCTCCTCGGGCCCGTACCCCTCCCAGTTGACGAGGTACTGTAAGCCACTCGCCTTCTCCTCGACCTCAGGATGCGTCGAACCACGTACAAGGGTTCTTCCTCCGGCATCTCATGACCCGCAGTCTCCGTGTCCTCCGTGGTCTCCTCCAGAGGGCCCCTGATGAAGGGTTTTAGCCGTGAGACGTGGAAGGAAGGGCAGATGAACTGGGGGCCCCTATCGGAAACGATATCTTCTGGTATGCCAAATAGCCTGAATACCAGGTTAAACAGCGCCTCGGCGGTCTCGTACGCACTAGGTAATTTTGAGAAAGGAACAAATCTTACCCCCCGGGAGAAGCGATCTACTATGGTCATTATGACCGTGTACCCCTCAGACGGGGGCAGGTCTGTGACAAAGTCGACCGCCAGGTGGGACCATGGACGACTAGGTGTGGGTAGGGGTACCAGTTTCCCAGCCGGGAGTACTCTAGGGACCTTACTGCATGCGCACGTGGTGCAAGATGCCACAAAGATGTGAATGTCGTGACACATGTTGTCCCACCAGAACTGAGAGTCCAGGAGTTGTCTGCTTCTGGTCTCTCCTGGATGTCCCGATGTGAGAGACATGTGAGCCCACGTAATTAGACTAACTCTAAATCTCTCAGGCACAAAAATCTTACCCTCCGGGCATTGTTTAGGAGGTGGTTGCTTAGCATTGGACCTTTTGATCTCCTCCACCACCTCCCAGCGTACTGGGGCCGCAAATAGTTCAGGGCTCAGCATGCTCTCATCTTTCTGGTGAGCCACCTCTTCCTCCTCAAAAACGCGTGAGAGTGCTTCGGCCTTGGTGTTGCGGCTACCCGGTCTATACGTGATGGAGAAGTTAAATCTCACAAAATACAATGACCATCTATCTTGTCACGGGTTCATGTGCTTGAGGTTCTTCAAATATTCGAGGTTCCTATGATCGGTGATAACCACGAAAGGGTGCTTGGCCCCCTCTAGCCAATGCCGCCATTCCTCAAATGCTAATTTTACTGCCAACAATTCCCTGTCCCCGATGGCATAATTCTGCTGAGCGGGTGTCATTTTCCCTTACTCAGGGAACCCCTGTTCTGTGAAAGCACCGCCCCCACCCCAGTATTTGAGGCGTCCACCTCCACCACGAAGGGGACTTCAGGGTTAGGATGGTGTAAGATGGGGGCCATAGTGAATCTCTTCTTTAGATCCTTGAAGGCCTCTTCTGCCTGACCTGACCATGTCAAATGCTTGGTTTTCCCCTTCAAGGCATTGGTTAGAGGGGCAACCACTGCGCTATAGTTTCTGATAAACCTTCTATAGAAATTGGTGAACCCCAGGAACCTCTGCAGTTCCTTAATGGACCTAGGGGTGGGCCACTTGACAATTGCCTCGATTTTTTTATCATCCATGGCCACCCCTTGCGTGCTAATGACGTACCCCAAAATGGATGTCATGCTCCTGTGGAACTCGCACTTCTCAAGCTTCGCAAATAGGTGATGTTGCCTTAGGCGAGCTAACACCATGGTTACGTGTTTGATGTGGGTCTCGATATCCAGGGAATAGATCAGAATATCATCGATATACACAATTACACACCTTCCCAGGAGGTCTAGAAAAATGTCATTTACAAATGACTGAAACACGGAAGGCGCATTCTTCAGGCCAAATGGCATAACACAATATTCGTAGTGACCCCTCGTTGTAGAAAATACCGTCTTCCACTAATCCCCCTCCTTAATTCTAATCAGATTATAAGCGTTACGCAGGTCCAACTTAAAAAAAAACCTTAGCCTCTCTTAGTTGTTCTAACGCAGTCGGTACTAATGGCAGGGGATACGGATATGACTTGGTTACCTCATTCAACCGGCAGTAGTCGATACAGGGTCTTAAGCCCCCATCCTTCTTCTTGACAAAGAATAAGGATGCCGATGCGGGGGACACTGACCTACGGATGAAGTCCAGTGAGAGCATCTCCGTAATATACTCATCCATGGCCTTCTCCTCCTCGATAGTAAGGGGGTAGATATGTTGCTTGGGAGGAATTTGGCCGTCGATGAGCTCAATGGCGCAATCTGTCAGTCTGTGAGGAGGCAGCTTCTCTGCCCTTTTTTTTTTTACTAAATATGTCGGTGAATGCCTGATATTCTTTTGGGATTTTCTTGGGGTCCACGGGAAAAGCGTTCTGGGCATCTGGAGGCGTAATGACCTGGAGCCCCGCAGATGTAACACAGGTTCCACATTCGGTGGCGGCATTTCTCTGGAGTGGACGCACGAGCATTGTCCGTCTCCATGTGCTCATCATAACTCTGTTCAGTATTAGGCGATGGGAGTGAGCTCGGGAATGTTCGCGTGACTGCGGACTGTCGGTAAAGACTCTGACCCGGAGGGGGTTCATGGACAGCACATTCCTCTCCGAATCTAAGCTGATCAAGTTCTATCGTGAGTTCGATAAGTGCCTCGAGAGGCAGACCGGCGCCTTTGCAAGCCAGTTTCCTACGTAGCTCTGGCCGAAGCCCATTACGAAACATCACGATCAACGCCGGCTCGTTCCACCCACTCCCAGTGGCTATGGTGCGAAAAGTAAGAGTGTATTTGGCCGCCAATTGGTGCCCTTGTTTTAACTCCACCAACCTCTCCCCTTGCGACCTGCCCTCATGCGGATGATCAAAAACAAGCTTAAATGCTTTGAGAAACTCTTCATAGGTCTGCTTCTCGATCACCGACCAAGCCGCCGTAACCCAGTCCAAGGCTTTACCGGTAAGGCGCGAAACCACAAAAGAAATTTTCACAGAATCAATGGCAGACAGGGTGTTAGAAAAATAAAGTGAGCACTGTAGCACAAAACCCCGACAGCCCTCCGGCGATCCATCGTACTTGTCTGGCTTACTAACCGGAAACACTGACCTCTCACTGAGGCTAGAAGCCGGACTCGCCTCAGATACCACGCATTCGGTTTTAAAATGCTCAGTGATTGCTTTTAACGAAGCCTGTACCTCAGATAATTGCGTACCTTGCTCGTGCTGCTGGGTGCGCATGGTGGAGATAGTCGTGGCCACCTGATGCAGCTGAATGTGATGTTCACCCAACAGTCTGCCGTAGTGAGCGATAGCTTCTTCCAGAACCTTAACCTTCACCATCTCGCGGGTGGCAAAGTATTCTGTGACGCTGAGTAAGAAAAGGAGACGCAAGCGGGGTAAGGAAGTAGGAAGGGCGGGTTTAATCCAGGGAATCGTAA
>JAVSBU010337561.1:14298-27022 GCA_033118015.1 Loricariichthys derbyi | reverse complement strand
GTTTCATGCAGAAATGTCGCTCCTGGAATATGTTTTCACAGAGAGTGATGAAATGTGTGTGTTCTGTCGAGTTGAGCTACCTATCGAGATGAGCTACTTTACGAATCTGCGCATGCGCAGACGAAAAGTTTGGCCGTTTGTTTCCACGCCAACAGAACAGTGCGTATAGCAGTAGCCCTTCTGAAGCGTTTGTTCGAAACGTCCGCGTCAATCGTGACGTCATTCGGACTCAACGCTATAGTGCGAATTCGTGAATACTTGTTACCACCCCACAAAAGTGTCGAAACAGTGCCTAAAAGCGCAAACGTGGTTGAACTTGGCGTCACTGCCGGTGCTGTACGTTCGACCTGCGTTGTTATGTATCAACCAATGAGAGCCCACCTTGTAGAGCCAGCCAAACGCCAGCCAATAGCATTCAAGTATTGGAGCTAACATGCACGCACCCAACTGTTGCGCCATCTACAGGACGCCAGTAGGAGTTGGGATATACATTTAAAACGGCTCATGGAAACCCTCACATAACGAGTACATATGTTCTACAGATCAAAATGCGAATGTGTGGATTTTCAGCCAATAACAAAGAGATACATTCCAGAGAAAATTCTGCGAATGGGTGAATTTGCGAATGCTGAACCACGAACAGGCGGCGGTCTACTGTAGTTTCACTGAAATTTGACTAATTATTAAGACGTCCTACTTTTCTCTCAAATCCCAAACATTTTACCAGGTAGATTCAGATTTGTGCTGAAATATTGAAATCAACTCTGCAATGAACGTTGAGTGACAGTCGTGCCACTACATCCATCAAAACTGTATGATATAAGCTCTCCTGACATTTAACATTATGAAAGCTATGATGACAGTTACATGTTACATCAGAGAATAAAGTATGATGTGACATGATGTGACAGTTCGGAGAGTTTGACGTCTTTCCTTCCCTGATTCAATATGTTTCAACAGAGGAAATGTGTGATAGATGAGCTAAGGAAAAGGCCAGACATGGATCTGGACTTCTTCAGCCCTTCATTTACTGCTGGATTACCGTAAGACCATGTTTTTTAATAAGAAGCATGTTCTCCATCTTATCTGTCCTCTGCCTCACTATCAGACGTTTGCTTACAGCGTGACGATGATTGAGAGCCTATCAAACTCCTCGCTCATGGCCATCCTGGAGCACGTACGAAGGCGTTTTATTGATTTCCTGCAGCTTCCGCGCCACAAACAGATGACCTTGGCTGAGAAAGCTATCAGTGTGCTTGTAAGAGAAACAATTCCGTTCAATGTAGACGTTGATCAAATCTCTTTTCAGTGAGAGAGTACAAACTTGTAAAAGTTACGACCTAGAAACCTTCATCCTAGTTAAATATATAAAGTTTATTGTATTGCATTGAATTGTTATAAAACTCCACTGAAATGTATTTCCCAAGGGCACTAATGCTCTTCGTGTTGGCTCAAATCATCTTTAAACTATTAGGGGATTTCTGAAGATCGAATCTCCGGAGCTACTATGGACCTGCTGGGTCCTCTCCTCTTCTTCCTGGAGAGTGATGTGCTGTCTCGGGTAGACAGAGAAGCTCTGAAGCTGCGACTGGAAGACCTGAGACAGTACTGCATACCCTCTGATTCCCTCAGAGAAATAGGCACCCTGCTTACAGGGAGGACCATGCTGGGGTGGGTATCTACACTCCAATACATGTCAGGGAACTGAGGAAAAAATGAGCAGTGTGTTGTTTATGTAGATTCAGACAGCACTGGAGAACGTTTGTTGTTATTAGTGATATTTGTTGGTCTCAGACAGCCGAAGTCGTGGACAGTGGGAGATGTTGAGCATGCTGGCCGACTGGTGTTCACACTCTCACCACAAATGATACGCTCCTTGCCACTGGTAAGCAAAAAACATGAAAAGAAATGTGTGTCTGTGTCTATGGGTTTCCTCTGGGTAATGTGGTTTCCTGCTACATTTCAAAGACATTTATAAGGTTAACCGGTCTCTCTAAACAACCACATTATGAGTGTCAAACACAAGCATATGAATACAGTTATGCACCTTTTAACGAGTGCATTACGTTATGTGAAACAGGTCATTGACCGAAATGGACGATACTGTAATGTACAAGAAAAGAAGTGCAAAAGATATGTAATATGCATCAGACATACTGCTGAAACTCGAGTGTAATGCTTCCACCTACACACCTACAGGACAAATATAAGTGTACACGATGTAAAAAAAAAAAAACAAGCATAGCTCGCTGGCTGCACAGAACCGAGAGGGAATGAGTCCACTTGAAGAAACACTAATTTTCAGAGCATGCAATGCAATATCAGCTTTTAAACACTTTAAACCTTTAAGTAGGTAAATCCATTTCCATTTCAGGTTTATTCCTGGGAGAGAAAATCAACCTAAAAGTTGATTCGGATTGATTGGATGGTTATAAAACGGTGCTTATCTGTACTGATTCTGACATGACATTAAATAAAAGAATCAACAAATAAATCTACCTGTCTGTCTGTCTAGTCTTTCTATTCTTTCATCTCTATATCTACCAGTCTGTCTGTCTGTGACTGTATATCTGTGTCCCAATTTGACGCTGAAGGACATATTTCTGTGTCCAGGATGATTTAGATAAAGACACAGTCGAGCAGGTCCTGCAGAGTCAGTGGCATTTTAAAGACACGGCTCAGGGTAAAGTGTGTGCTGACCCGAAAGGAATGAAAGACAAGATATACAGCCTCATTCAGAAGATCATCAAAGGGCGTAAGTGGCTGACAAGAGGTGAGGCTTGTATACAACCTCCATCTCCTGCATCTGTCACCAGTTAAAATACTGATTCATGTGACCTTACGTCTGAGTGAATTGACCCATCAGAGCCAGTACCGACCTGCGTGGACGTCAGAGGGACTTTTCCGTCTGCCTGGCGCTGGTATCAGCTCAATCGAATGAAGAGAAGGGATCTGACTGAATGTGTCGAGTTCTTGGGTCAGGACGATTCTCTAGATGCTGAGCAACGCTGGGCACTGTGGGTAGAACTCAGACAGGTTTGTGCCTTAATACGTGTGCCAGGCACGGCTTAGAGAAATAAGCATTTAATTTAATAGCAGTCTGTTGCTAACGTGAAGTTACCAAGACATGTTGCTTCTACTAAAGACTGAAAAGGGAAACATCTCACTTATCAGTCTAAGAGCAGGTTTTGGGATCTGTTTACATGCTTTGAACTTTCAGTGTGCACTCAAGCACTTCACTCTAAGTGGGAAGCAGCTGAGATGAGAGTCAGAACCTCCACGTGTGAGGGCATGGAAGAAATTAGTGCAGTGCTCCTTCAGGTGAGGACAAGAAACCTGCTTCTGCCTCAAGAAAAGAACAAGAGAAGGTGACATTGATGGATTGGCTCAGCAGCAGCAGTGGTGCAAACATTGTACCAGTCTGTGGTGAAGCAAGAACTTATGTGATTGAAGCTATAAGGTCGTAGTGGTAGAAGTGAGGTTCCTACATAAGGTTGAGCAGAGTTGATTATGGTTGAATTTGTTTTCCAAACCCTCTGTTTAGCTCCCGGTTGAGTTGCTTCAGGTACGTCCCACAGGAATGAATCTCCAGGGCAGGAGAGAGAAGGGCTGAATTTTTTTTGTTTGTTTGTTGTTGGAGGAAACCTAGACCGAGTCTTTCTTACATGTTTAAATCAATCTGTATAAGACAACCTTTTCAAAATCAGGACTACTCTTACTCTGTTGTGTTACTCCAGTGTCAGAAAGTTGTGTTAAATTATACAAGAGCCGCTTTTAAAGTATAATGGTTGTACTTTTCAATTAACTTTATATGCATGTATATTTTAAATGATTACTGATAACACTGAGAGCCTAGTTAGCACAAAATAGTAAACGTACCATGATTACTGAATTACTGATTACTGAATGTGAATGTGGCTCAGGAGTCAGACGTGTCTCTCTAGGTCTACAGGCCGGTGAAAGCTCTCAGGCCGGAGCAGATTCTGGAGCTTGGCTGCATGCTTACAGAGATGAGCGTGAGAGAGCTGCAGGCTCTGAATCTGTCTGACACGGCCGTGGTGGCTCATCTCGGACGTCAGAAGCATTGGAACCCAAAAAAGGTAAGTTTTTGACACTATTCACCTATGCTCCTGATTTATAAAAGATAATGAGGTGTCAAGAGTCTGTAGAGGAGGCTTCTGCAAAAATGTGGCTATTTTTGTTACAAATAAAACCAGAAATATACACTATATCACAAATATATATCTATATCTGAGGGTTTTTCCCATATTTTTGCACTACAAATATTTGGACATGCCTGAATCTTGTGGCACTTTTTTCCCAGACTGGAATTTTAATGGTTAATTAGAATATTTAATAATGACATTTATTTTTGTCTTGCTTGTGGGGTTTTATTCGATGCAGTTTGTGTTTGCTAACTATTATGGGACTGCCTCTGTCCCTATAGGATAATTATGTGTGTGGTTCTGCTATGACCTCCGTCTACAAAACCAGTGCTCAGAATGGTCTGCCACATAAATAATGTCTGATAACGACAATACTATGGTGGTCCTTTTGCAATAATGGATGTGGGTGTTGGTCTATAAATTGTGCACAGCAGCAAAATTATGACTTCCTATTGAGGAGTTGTAATCATGCACAAACTTCTGGACTTAACTGTGCCAGAAAAGGAAATGCAAGTGAAACATTACCTCACCAGAGGCAGGATATGAACCGGGTGGAGCAGTTCTAAATCATTCTGCTCATATCCTGCCTCTGGTGAGGTGAGGTTTTAGTTACATTTCCTTTCCTGCCACTGAAAGTCCAGAGTCAGATTTTGTAGATAGTCCACCTACTAAATTGGCATCATGACTGATATGCATTATTCAAAATAAAAGAAGAGTTTGAAGTTTTTCTGAAGCAGTAGCATAAATCTGGCCAGCAGATGTCACCAAAGTACACCCGCTGTGATTAAACCTCTTGTTTTCTAGATGAGAGCAGCTCTACAAGGATTCCTGCGTGGTCGCAAACTGAAGCCTGAAGACCTTGGGATGGTGGACCTGGTTTCTCTTGGACATCTGCTTTGTGGCTTTAGTCCGTCTGAAATTTCCCGTCTAGACCCGTTCAATCTGAGGTTAGAGGGCATATCTGATTCCAAGCTGCACATTATGACAGTAAAGTACAGCAAACCTGCAGTGGGGTTTTTTTTCTGTGTGTGTGTTAATGTGTTAGCATGGCTGCATTGTTCCTGAGGGAGATGGACCTGCCATGCTCTGAGCAGCAGATTGAGGCTCTGACCACCCAACTGTCTAATCCTCTGGGTTTCGGGCCTGTCAGCAGCTGGGGCTCGGAGATCTTTACAGAGATTGGGAACCTTGCAGGTACAGTATTGTTAATGTGTCATCTTTCAAACATGTTTTGTTCTGCTGTAGGTGAGAACTGCAATTCATCTTAATAATAGTAATAAAAATAAGTTCTGTTGACGTTTGTGATTGTCATTGTGTCTGCTTCACAATGACATGTAAATTTGGATTTAAGGAGTCAGCAGTGTTCTTAAAGTGCTTTTAAATGGGAACCTCCACCAAAGTGGATCTTTAAATGTACACACACAACGCTTTGGTGCCAGATTGTCCTGGCCTTTTTCTGTACCCTGACCAGTGAAAGGCTGCCAACTTGAAATGCAAGCCAACATGGCTCACCACTATCAACTAGTGCTCTACTTCTGAGTCACAATGGTTCGTATCCCACCACTGATGAGGTGAGGCTTGAGTTGGCAAGAGGTCTCTGTAGAAGGACCAACCAGGGTGTGGTGCTGAGGGAAAACTAGATGTAATTGTCAGCACGCACATGAGAATGGGAGATGATGTTTGTGACATGGATGAGAGTTTGCCCTGTTGCAACCTAAAACAAAATACATAATACATACGTAACCTAGTTCAGGGCCATCAGGATCCTACGTTAATATACTAACGCCAAGCTCATATCTCTCCTCAGCTGGTCTAGATGACATGGTGCTGTCTTCTCTAGTGAAAGAACAAATGGAAGGCCTGACTCCATCTGCGATAGCTCTGATTCCACCAAGAAAGTTAGCTGTAAGAGCATGAAGCATCAATTCAGTTTGGGTTTTATCACGAGTTGATTTCACCTTTTATCTTGTGCTTTCACAGGTGGTGTTCAGCGTCACTCAGCTCTCCTGGTTGACCTCGGAGCAGGCATGGGCTGTCACTGAGGAACAGTGGGAAGCTCTCGACAGCCAGCAGAGACGAGCACTAAGCATGGCACAGTTTGAAGGAGACGCGATGCTCGGACACAGAGGTTTGTCAGTATTCCAGTCCTTCTGGTGCTGGGTCTGTGACCCTGACCAGCACAAGTGGGATTAAGAACTCCAGAAAGAAATGTCGATTTTGATGCTCTTTACTGTGCAGCAATCTTTTCCTTTTCTGTCATAGTAACAATGTGTTTTGTGTCTCCAGGAAGGAACCAGGCTGCTTTGGTTTGGTTTGCTGATCCCTTCACAGCATGCATGCTGTTTTTACTCTGTACTCTAGTGCATGTATTATAATCCCCAATATGAAAATGTAACCGTTTCATATTTGTTTGCTGTACTTCAATAACGTCCCTACAATTTTTTGATTAAAACTCAACATTAGAAATGTGAAGTGTTGCATACTGATTGAGAAGAAAGAATAAGATGGGCAAAGGGCTCTGATCTTCATCTTGCATGTACTTTCCTATTTATTTGATCACCACCAGTCAGAATGAAAAGATATACACGCTCGGGAGGAGACAAAAAGCTTTCATCAGGCATTCGTTGGGAGGTTATCAGTTCAGGGCCGTTTCTACATGAAGTGCTCTCTGAAATATTAAAAAATAAACCTTTCTTTGTTAGCATAAATCCTTCCTACAAATGGATCGACTGTTTATGCTCCTGAAGGAATATAAGTGGATATAAACATGAGCACTATCAGCCCTTCTTTAATACACCAGTGTGACTGTTTGCTCCCCGTTGCAGATGCTGCTGTAAAATAACTGATGTTCTGTTCTATTCTGTGTCGTATGAAGTAGATTTTAAAATTGACTCAGTATTAACCTGTCAATGGCAAGACAGTCTGCATTTGCATTCTAGTTAGAGACTAGACTCACCTTTTCCACCTGAGTGGTGCTCCCATGGCTGGTAGAGGAGTTTGATGCTTGCATAATGAATTTGCATCTGTAAGTTTGAACTTGCCTGTAAAAATGTACAGTGAGATTAAGTATGACTGGTTGACCTGATAAACTCATGTAATGTATGTAATGTATATTTTTTCACATTTTTAGCTTGCTCTTGACAGGAGTTCAACGCTGGTGAAGTTCATTTCTGCAGCTCCAGGGAGTGAGCTGCTGACTAACGTCAAGCGAACTGCTGCTGTGCCACCTGAGCACCACCATTTGCTCTAATCTGATCAATTTTGCATTGTGCATGCACAGCTTTGTGACATCATTAAATTAATGAAACCAAAACGACATCAACGACAGAGAGATTTATTTTTATTTTGTTCAAAAGCATTAACGGAAAAACCAGCATAAAGCAACACCGTTCCATCAGTTAATGTTTTCAAGATGGTGGTGGCATGCGCTGTCTGATGTCTACTTTTGTGTTGAGATCTGCTTGAAATCTAGTGATTTCCAAAGTTTACAGTGTATAATTTACATCACCAATCCATTCAGTGAACTCGGATTCTGTGGTGTACAACCATGAGGTGCTCTCACCCTTCTTAATCAGCTACATCAAAATCTCACCAACAGACCATTTATCGACTCCACTAACAGCTCATCATTACAATCTACCAGCTCCATAAACATAGCCATTCCACCACCCCCAACCCCAAGCCTGTGCTGGGTCCATACAGTCAGTTCCTTCATTTTTCACATTTAATTAGCAGCCACAAAGCATCTTCTTTCTCCCTTCCCTTTCTGCTCTCTTCAAAATCACATTTATATCAATTTAGGAGCAGTGCACAGGTCAACAGTCTCTAATGAGCAAGTCTGAGGCGACAGTGGCAGGAAAAGAAGTCTAATAGCATTAGGAAGAACCTCTGAGAGATGAGACCTGACTCATTAAGCTACCTGTCCTCTTTGGCAGCCTGTAAATGGATGCATCCAGATTTACCCTCGGATTATACTTGTCATGGTTGCAGGAAGGGTCTGAACCCTACTTCGGAATTATGGGTACAGACACAGGTACACCCTGGACAGAGTACCACTCCACTGGGTTCAGTACTCACATCCAGGGGTTCAAACCCCTTTACTCTGTTTTCCTCCCACAGTTTATTATCCCAAGGAAAGATTTGGTGCCGTGTTATCCAGGTAACTCATGTTTATTGATAACACTGCTACCAATTTTGATTCATTCCCTCAGTGTATGTGCGCTCATGTGCATATACCCCATATGAATCCCAGCACTGAGCTTTTACATATAGTTGGCAGCCTGCCATTACTTAAAATATCTTCCTGCGTGCCTGGCCTCAGTCAGAGTTAAGGACGTCTGCAGCTCTGATATCTATTTGCAGTGTGATGTTCCTCTCTTCTTCCACTCTCTCTCCATCTCCTTCCTACCTCAGCCATTTCCTTCTCTGCTATCATTTTCTTCACTTCACTCTTTTCTCTACTACTATGTCCTGGTCTTTATCCACCTGCCTCTACTCTTGCAGTTCCACTTTCTCAAGCTCAAATACCTTTTTAAGGTGTTTCTTCACTTACGTTTAAAGAGCACTGCAGCTGTTATTTTGTTCTGCACCATGGCATTTCTCTCCTCCACCTCTCCCACCATCTTCCATATTTTCATTTCCACCTGAGCCCGATCTATTTTCGGCTGTCTTGATTATGAGCGCCCGAGCTCTTTCCTTTTTTTCTGCTGCTCTCATAATTATATTCACTGCTCTTTCCATTCCATCTCTCAGATCTCTTGTGCTGCACTTTCTCCATCTGGCTGAGCTCTTGTTGTTGCACTTTCTTCACCTCAAGCTGCTGGATATCTCCTGCCATTTCCTCATTCTCTCATCGTCACCAAAGCTGGGCTCTCGTTGCACAGCAGCCACTGCATCAAGGAGTTTTAATCAATTCAATCCACATAGCCTCCAGCACATCAATGAGTTCTAGTCTGGATACTCTCTGTTCGTCCATTTAGCCCTATGGTACTATGGTGGTGAAATGTTTAAGATACTGGACTGTGGCCCAGAAGGTCAAGGGTTCAAATCCAAAGCTTACACTGTTGAATTATTTGCTAAATGACTATATGTAGGAATAAAATAAATTACGCTTTGCTGAAGGTTTTTCCTTCTTCGCTATGAACATATAAGCCATCACCAGTTACTATGACAGCATGATAGGGTTTCTCAGCCTGACTTGGTGTCAGAAGAAGCATCTTTAAGCCCTGTTTACACATAGACGGTTTAGTCGGTGGGTAGTATATAAACCGAAGTTCGCGGTAGTTCCGGTTGTTTTTGCGGTGGAAAGGGGTGGAGCAAGTTGGCCGACGTTTTGACCACCATAAAACGCCGCTTAATCTGCCGAATCAAGCGATGTTTTGACGCCGTAGCATCTGGCACACGTCAGGCAACTGTGATTAATACCCAGTTCTATCCCTTACAATCGCATGTTAAGACGCGTGTGAGAACGGCAGTGTTCTGCTACGGCTGAAAAAGCCCTGTATACTGTTGGTTAATACCCAGGTTTTTACACAGGCAAACAGATCATGCGTTACTACAGGATCATTTGCATATTTAGGCTCCACCCCTAGAGTATCCAGTGTGAGCGTCATGGGTGCCTGCGCACACTCTCATGTTCTGGAGTTGATAGCAGAGCAGTAAGGATTTCTTTGACCAAGAAAACTTCGACATGGACATGCCCATTGACACTGATGAAGCTGAGGCCTTGCATGAGTCAACAGGCACCATGCTGGAACTTTGTTGAGTTGAGGCCTGCATGCAGCGCGCTAGCGTTTTTATACTGACTGTACTGTTGCCCGTTTGTAACGCTGTTTTAACCAGGAGGTGACGTATAGAACGGCATACGGTCCACTAGCGCCGCCGTTTTGATCGCCTCTGTCGCTGGCTAAAACTCCGTTGGGTACGCCGGTGAGGGCTCTATATGCCGTTGATTAGGCATACAACGTTGGCCGCCGAATAACGGCGGTATAAACTGCGACACTACAGGAAGGGAAAGGATGAAATGGCGATTAAAAAGTATCAAACGCCGTTGTTCGCGTTGTCTCCATCGTCCCTGGTTTTCTCCGGGAGCGCTCCTGGAATTAATCAACATGTTGAATAATTTCTTTGACGATTCCCGGTGAAGCCGGAACTAAGCCACGCCCCCTAGCGCCGGTGTTAACAACAGTGTTTGATCCCTAAGACGGCCCGGAGGAGCCAACTCTTCCGGGACACTTCCGGGAACTCTTACCGTCTATGTGTAAACGGGGCTTTAGGGGACAGTTTAAAAATGCTTGCAATAGCACGCGTGGCCACTAGTGGCCGTGTGTCACTCTTTCTCTATGATGTATCTATACAACACAGTACACGGTCTGAGCAGAGACATTTTGATTATTTTCAGAATAATAAATCTGTGTGATATCAATTGTAAAGTTTTGCACATTTTATCTTTAACTACTCCTTACGTCTTATGAGTTATTATTTCTGCAATAACTGTTTCTGTTGAATTGCTGACCATTAGGGTTTCAGCCCACACATAATCATCCTCCACCTTCTGTGTTTGTTGGCGGAAGCAGTAATTTGTGGCATTGAGGTAAGTCAGCTTTGTTTGACACGAGTGGTACGAGTAATTTTATATGGCCTAGTATTTCATCCCCGATTTATTGACCAGGACCAAACACACACACACACACACACACACACACACACACACACACACACACACACACACACACTACAATGCCATTTTATCAGACACTCTTATCCAAAGTGACTTAGAATTGATGCAGTTTTACAACCCATCCATGTAACTGTGGAAGCTTGGTCGGATTTGAGCCCTAGACTTTCTTCTCCGTACCTAAACAGTGTTTTCAGAATGGGTTATGGGTATGAAAACATTTCAACCAGCCTTTATATAACAAAGTTCATAAAGAAACACTGAAGAACTTCATCAGAGGGATGAATCTGGATGAGAACTGTGAGCCATGCCTCATGTTCCAAAATCTAGCAGAAGGCTTCTCACAAGAGTGACCACTGTTGTGGCAATGGAAAAGATGGGTGTAGGTAACAGCTAGGTTCAGCCTACTTGTTAAATTTGGGGCAGGGTAGGGCTAATTAAGCTATCGAAGCCGCTGTCCACATTACTGAGCACCCGTGCTCCATCCGTGGAGTTTGCATGTTCTCCCCATGTCCACGTGGGTTTACTCAGGGTACTCCTGTTTCTTCCCACGTTCCCAAAGACACGCGTATTAGGTTAATTGGTGTTTCCAACGTGCCCTTAATGTTTGAGTGTGTGTCCTTCGATGGATTGGCGTCCTCTCTAGGGTTGTTCCTGTCTTGCGCACTGTGTTGCCGGTTAGGCACACCATGATAAGTGGATAAGAGTGAACGAACCAATGAATAACCTTCCATATCGCAACAGCAGATGGCGCGAGAGCATCGCTAAGTTGAAAACCACCGTTCCCCCCTCCCCTCAGCGTGCGCGTGACGTATTTCCTGAGGAGCGGCGGTTGGATCGCCTCAGCGAACTGCACACACACATATCGCTGGCCGTTTTCAGCGTAGTCCGCTTCTTTATCCCTATTCCATCGGCGTTTCGTGTGTAACATGACCCAGCAGCGATGTTAACGAGCGGCTTGAAAGGCGACCTGGTCCTGAGAGGGAGCCGTTGCTCTTTAGCCGCGTCGCGTGAAGGTAAATGGAGCCAAAGAAAGCTAGCTAGCAAAGTTTGTGTGTACAGTAGATAACCGCGTCTCTGTTTGTAAGAGCGTGAGGAGGTGTGTGGAGGTGAGTTCATATCACAGCTATCAGATCACGGAGATACCAGTCGAGAGATATTTGTGTGAGACCTGAGTAATTTAAAAAAACGAGTAACTTCAGAACTGTTTTGAGGAGACGCGGGTTAGTTCGTTCTCGTTATCGTGACGCTACGCTTGTGTTTTGGAGCCTTCTTAGCAATAGATAGTCACAGTCTAGGGCTTTCTGATAAGAACCGGGAAGCCTAGTTGGTTTTCCGAGAAGAGCCGAGTACTTTCAGGAACTTTATGCTACACTAAAGCAGAACCGGCTGAAGAACTGCATCTCAATCGGAGAAATGCTTTACTTGTTCTCCACTTACTTAGGATTTTCCTCAGTAGATGTGCTTTGAGGTAAGGTTTTACTCTTTAATCACCTCCTCTAAAACGCTACAACGTTTAATCCTCCTATAATCGAATGATGCTTTAATAATAGCCTAATGTAAATGAACACCTGGTTCCGTTTTAGGTCACTAGGATTCTTAACTTCAAGTTTTGCTTTACAATTCATTTACATTACGGCATTTAGCAGACGCCCTTATCCAGAGCGACTAACTATTTATACAATCTTACAATCCAAGCAATTTTAGGTTAAGAGTCTTGTTCAAGGACCCAACAGTGGCACCTTGGCAGAGGTGGGATTTGAACCCTGGACCTGATTTCTTGGACACCTGGTTTCTTAATTTCCCCCTGGGATCAATAAAGTATCTATCTATCTATCTATCTATCTATCTGATGGTCCATAGTGCAACACCTTAACAGCCA